>PVJA010010121.1:0-58385 GCA_004027025.1 Myocastor coypus
TTTTTTTTTTATTTTGAGACAGAATCTCACCAAGTTGCTTGGTTGCCCAGGCTAGGTTCGAACTTGTGATCCCCCTTTGTGGATCAGAGCATTGGGTTACAGGTGTGTGCCAAATCCCTGGTTTCTTCAGTTCTTAAAGCAAATGCCATTCAAGGGCCAGGACTTTCATTTTTATATATGACTAAATGTTTAATTGTTCTCTTTGTTAATTATTCATAGGAGTTACAGTTTTATATTCACCAAAAAATAACAAGCCAAAAGAAGAAAAGCAATACTACTCATTATTGAAAACTCACTTCTAAGTGCTTGCCTGGAAAGTACAAAGTCATGAGTTCAAACCCCTGTCCTGAAAAAAAAAGAAAGAAAGAAAGAAAGAACAAAAGAGAAAACCCACTCCTTCTAGGTGTGGTGGCACATGTCTGAGATCCCAGAAGTCAGAAGGCTGAAGCAGGATGATCACTGTGAGTTTGAAGCCAGCCCAGTCTCAAGACCAGCCTGAACTCCACAACAAGATCCTGTCAAAAATAAATAAAAACAAAAAACCCCACTGAGATTCTATCTCACCCCAGAAAGAATGGCTAACATCAAGAAGTCAGCCAATAACAAATGCTGGACAGACTGCAGAAAAAAATATACCCTTGCTTAGGCAACATATCATGTCTGCATCTTGTACTCTGAATAACTACTATGAAGACAACAATATGCAATGTATTAATTACCGTAACTGTCCTACTAACCTGTTTTGAAACTGTTTCACTGCTATTTTCTTTTTTCTCATTAAAATGAATAGAAAATTTAAAAAGAAAAAGACAAAAAAATAAATAAATGTCAGCCTTTGACCATAATTTTCAATATAATGCTTGAAAAATTAGGAAATATGCAAAAAAGTAACTATCTACTGAAGTATAATGGTTATCTCGAGGTAAAGCTCCTGTAAGATTATTGGAGTTATGAGGTGAACTTGCTACTTTTTTCAGCGAACAGCATTTTTACCTGAATAAACAAATAACTACCCTTATTTATATTTGAGCAGTTTCTCAACAATGAGACTACCACTTTAAATATGGGGAAAGACTGACAGCATTTTTATCAATGATAAAATCAAGCTTTCAAAGGGAAATTAAAATTTTTAGAAAAATTACATCTGTAACTATAAATCTGGCAGCTTTCCAATACTCAAAAACTTTTGTGATAAGATTAGTAACAATATTAACAAATAGGATCATACTATATAATGGAACATGGCACATTCAGAAGCACACAATTCAATGAATCAATATTCCAGGTGATTAATATATGATGCTACAAAAGCATGTATAAGACCCCCATTCGAAGTACAAGGTAGACCAATGTATTTTAATATAACAGAATTAGATAAGTTCATCGACAGATTCCACAATACAGAAACCACTATGTAGTGTAGTGTCCAAGAATATCTGCAATTCTCTGAGAAGATTATTATTAAAAACTGCCTTCCTAATAACTTATCTGTGGGGATCTGGTATTATTTAATTCATACCAATCAAAATGACATGTCATGATGGACGATATAGCTTTAAAATGTATCCAGAGATTATCTGCCAACTCTTTCTCAAAAATCAGGGTCCAGTTTCCTTAGTTGGAGTGCAAGCCAGGCTCAGCGACTCTCTTGTAGCAAATGGAACATAGTGGAAATGCCATGCGCCACTTGGAAAAGCTGAAGCGAGAAGACTGAACAGGAGACCACCCCGGGCTACATGAGAGACCCTGTCTTAGATAAAGAAAAGTCATCATGCATGACTTACGGAAGATCACAAAAGGCTCTGTATCTTATTCTCCTTTCTCAAAGGTTTCAGAAATCCAATTGCCATGTTGTGAGGACAGTAAAAGAATTGAAAACCATAACTTGGTTTTTTTTTGGTGGGACCAGAGAATTGAACTCAGGGCCTTGCACTTGCCTGGCAAGTGCTTATTCTACTGAGCTGTCTCCCCAGTCTCAAGAGCCATAACCTTAAAAGAAAAAAATCACAGGAACAAGAGCAATCACTAGATCCTGACAATGTAAAATAAAGATTTCCTTTAGGCAACCTAAGATTCAAATTCCCCCCAGAAAGACATAAAGCTTCTTGGAGATCATGGATCATGGATCATGTATCACATCAGGATTTGGCCAAAACAGACAATGTCTGCTTCAGTAAATAAAATTTCACTGGAACACAGCCAAGACCCTCCCCCACTATATGTCTCCTTTTGGCTATGAAAGAAGAATTGAAGAGTTGCATGTGTAATAATTGATCGTCTACAGAACAAGTTTGTTTATCCCTGTATTATATTCAATTTGCAGTGTTTCTATTTTCCCAAAGAAATTCCAAGGCATGGCTTGCTTTTCCCCAGAACATCTTTGAATTTTTCCCTCTTCCTCCACTCCTTATCTTCACCTAGTCATGACTACAGATGAGTGGTTAGTGCCAGAGGGTAGTATTTTGAGACGCTAACTTAAGGTTTTCCCTTTCATTTTACTGCCTGCCACCTTCCCTCTTTCTAGTGGGTGTAAGCTCATAGCCTCAGAAAAGAAAGGCACAAGCAATATTGCCAAGGAAACCATGGAATTATGTGTGCTAAAGGCCTACATCCCTGGAGAAGAAAGATACAAAATACTTGGAAGGAGAATCATAAGCCTACTCATCTGCCTAGTTTAATTTTTCTCACAGACCACAGACAGAGATCTACAGGTCCTGAGTATAGCCAAGACCATAGAGAAATCCCAAATGTGTCCCAGTGACGGAAGAGGAACAGCTGGAAATAAGACCTGAAGAAGGTGAGCAAGCAGACCTGACATGGAGGCATGGAGGTTGAAACAAGAGCAGATGGGCCTCCTCTGCACAGTGTAGATCTTGGAATACTGTCCAATTTCCAAAAAGGATCCAGAAGGACTAAGGATAAATAATTGATTGAAAATATCTCATAATCATAAATCAAGTAGAATTATGAAAAATAAATGTTTCTTGCCTATCCCAACTTATAAGCCAAGATTGTTATTCATTACATAAGCAGCACTGGCAAACTCATGGCATTCTTTCATTCTTTTATCCTTGTAGGAATAGTTGCTTGGCAACCACCATGCATTAGACACTAGAGATGTGGACATGCTCCTTCTTAGGAAGTTTACAGTCAATACATACAACAGAGGTTCTGCATACAGCACAAAGAACAAACTGTGATGAGCACTAGACTGCAATATAATAAAATATATTTAATAAAATACTACAAATATGCTCTTAAATGCTAGCTGAGCCCATTCTTGTGAGCTGTCCCTCTCTTTCTGCAACAGACACACACACACATACACACACACACACAAAACTGATACAAGTAGAGCACTAAACAAGTTCTAAAGCTAGAGACTGTCCCCAGAATAGTCACTGACACTTGTAAGTTCCTTGAAGTGTTTCACCCTGCTCCACAGATGGAGAAGACATTGAGCCTATTGAAAATTAAGAAATGCAACTGAAACTCTATGCTTTAAGTATACTCCTGCTAAAGGAATAGACTGGTAAGATTCTATCTGCAACAAAAAGAAAGACTAAATGTAAGTTTTTCAACCTATATCTCTGGGTAGATAAAGAAGAGACTCCTCTGAATACTCTTCATTGCAAAACTTCCCTTGTAGGTTTCAGAAAGCTACACAACCTGTTACACCTCAGGAAACAGTAACTCAAGGAACTGGTGTAGAATGATCTAAAAATGTAAAATCGGGCTGAGGAGATAGCTCAGAGGTATAAGCACCTGTTTGGCAAGTGCAAGGATATGGGTTTGATTCCCAGTACCACATACATGCCAGCCCCAGAACCCTAGGCATGCCAGGCTAACTCTGAAACTAGGTGTGGTGGTGCATGCCTGTAATCCCAGCACTGGGGAGGCTGAGATCACTTCAAGTTTGAACTTTGTATTGAGACCTGTACCAAATAAATAAATGAACAACAACAACAGAAGTAAAATTACATCTTCTCTGCAAGAAAGAACCAAACTTCTTAGGTTTCCATGAGAGGCAATAACCCTCCAGAAGTAACACTCAGAGCAAATACAAATGAAAAAAGTAAAATCAGTTGCCAAGGCAATTCAAATATTGAAACTATCAGATATGTGGTATCAAATGCATGTGTCTTAGTCTGCTCAGGCTGCTAAAACAGTATAACTGTAAGGAATCTTATAAATAAAAGAAATGTCTTCCTGACAGTTGTGCAGGCTGAGAGGTCCAAGACCAACTTCCCATCTGGGGAGGAGCCACTCTCTGGCACATGGATGACACCATCTTCCTGGGTCTTCACTTAGCAGAAGAGGTAAGACATCTCCTCAGTCTTTTTTTTAGAAGGGGGCTAACTTTGCTCCACTCCCACGACCTCCTCATGTCCCAAAGGCCTCATTTCCTAACGCTATCATCACCTTAGGAGCTAGGATTTCAACATAGTAATTGGGGCCGGGTTTGGGCTGATGAGCATTCAAGCCATTGCTTAATGCTTAAAGGGCTTAGAGATTTAAAAAAAAAAAAGAATAGAAAATACATGCAGATGTTGTGGTTTGGAACTTAATTGTTCCCCATATGTACAGATGCTAAAAGCGTAATTTCCATCCCATAGCACTATTGGGAGGTAATGGAACTTTTAAGAGATGGCACCTAGTAAAGTTACGTTACTGGGGCATACGCTGGAGGGCGATACCCAGACTCCATCGTCCTGTCCCACCAGGCTTACTTCCTGCCTAAATGAGGTAAAAAACAAACCTTCACTGCGCCTTCCAACCATGATTTATTGCACAACCACAGCTTAAGGTAATGGGGTCAAGTGACCATAGACTGAAGCCTCGAAAAGCTTGAGTCAAAATAACTGTTTCCTCCTTAAACTTATCAGAAGTATGTTTTTACAGCAACAGAAAAATGTCTAATGTGGCAAGGAAGCGAGATTATCAAGAGTGATTGAATTAGAATCAGCAAAACAGCTCAGCAGACTAAGTGCCTACTTAGGCAAGCACAGGGATGGGGGCTCAATCCCCTAGCACCACATACCAGGCCAGTCTGAAACCCCCAGAATGCTGAGCTGGTGACTAAGACTGAGCATGGTGGCACACGCCTGTAATCCCAGCGCTGGGGAAGCTGAAAACAGGAGGGTCTCTAGAAGCCCAAACTATGTGGTGAGGCCCTGTTTTTTTTAAATGAATGAATTGAAATAAACAAAGCAAAACAACAACAACCCCTCCTAAAAACAGAATCTCTGTAAATGAAAAAAGAATATGTGAAAATAAAAACAATGGATAAACCAAATGTGATAATAGAGGAGACTTAAGAAAATATATGAATTGGAAGATAAACATAAAGATACTATTTCTGGATAAGAAAGATTCAGGAAGGCAACATGTGATGGCAATATAAAAGAATTATTTAAAAATGAACAGTGGGGAGCAAACTAATCTTGTTACTGGAAGAAAAGAATAAGATACTATTCCAGAAGACAATTTCTGAGAATTTTGCATAAATTATAAAGACACTCTTTCTCAGATTTTTAAATCATAAATTCCAAGCACAGCTTAAAAGAAATCGACATCTAGACACACTCAAAAGAAACTTCAAAGTTCCAAGATATTGCATGTAGTCACAGAAAAGAAAGATCTGAACAGTAATTAGGCTTCAGCAGCATTCTCAGTAACATCAATGAAAGGCATCAAACAGCAGAATAAATCTGTAGTGTTAACAAAACAATTCTCCTTTAAAGAATTGTATTAAAAAGAATATTTCTTTCAACACAATATAATTAATTTGGAAATGAATACTACAATAACTCCTAGAAAATATGTATTTGGAAATTTAAAGTTATTGTTATAAAATTTACATTATTATTTTGATGTTTTTATTTTTTAAAGAATATAAACTAGTGATCAAAAAAGCATTAGAAATGATACATTATTTCACTGCACAAAGTAATAGGAATTCAACAATGGTTGCTGTATTGCATGACGTCATCTTCAAATCAGTTTTTCAGGTTACCAGATATAAATGTGCAAGATTAGTTTAAAGAAAAAACAGGAACAAAATAGTTATAAGAAATTCAAAAGAAAAAAAAATAATAAAAAGAAAAAGAAAAAAAAAGCATTAACTGCTACATTCAAAAGACCAACAGAAATCAGCAGTAAAATTATCCAAACTATCCTGTTAAATATGTCTTTTTCTCTTCTTTCTTTTGTCCTTTTCTGCCTCACAGGATTTCCTTCCCATTAGACAAATTCTTTCCCTTTCATAGTATTTATTATAGCTTTCAAATTGTATTTACTCTTTCAGGTTCTCACACTAGCAAGATAATACAGTGTTTGCACATGTAGATCTTATTTATTTCATTTTTAAATATAGTCTCTTATTGTATCCATTTATCTATAAAAACTTCAAATTTATCTTTTTTAATAGCTGAATGATACTCTATTGTACAAAAACACTACATCTTTTTCATCTGTTCTTCAGTTAATGGGCATTTGGGTTATTTCCTAGGTTTAGCTATGACAAAAGCAATACCACTTAAAATACCTTTAGTATACCTCACAGATCTCAAAAAACATTCGTAAAATTCACCTGGTGCTGCTTCTAATATAATTTCAATTATTGCTATACTTTCTCTCAAGTAAATGTTTGTTTTAAAAGAAAACAAAAAAGGGAAATTAAAGAGTATGAGACAAGGAAAAATGTCATAGGATTGACCTGCTACAATTTTGTATGTGCTTAGATTTCTAAATTTCTGTGCAAAAAAGTGTAACAGTTTTTTAAATTACATCCTATAGGGATTTATTAGAATATCAATGATTGATGAAAAATACCGATTTCATGTTAAATCTAAGGCATTTCATATTCAGAAAGACAGTGATGTTAAGCTCAAGTACCTATGTTATAGAGTAATAGTATCACTAAGCTTCTCTTCTGGAGGGTTAACAACTTAAGTTTGTAGACCCAAAAATTAGAGAAAAAGAAGGGCTACAAGGATAGCCAATATTTTGACCATGGCCTTTCAAGGTCAGTGAGGACTCAGGACATAAGAGAACCTCTACTGTAATATCCTATAACTTAGTGGTGTCCCAAATTTTCTATTCAAGGAGATTATTGGGCCATAGAGGTGTACAGTATGTCTAAGGAGAGTCACCTAGAGAGAAAACATTCTCTTAGGCTTTCGCAGAGAGCAAATTGGTCAAGCAATGGCCATGTCTCATCCAGATGGCTGACACTGACAAAAGCTCTACAAAACCCTGTACATGGTTCCAAGGTTAATAATCCTGAGGGGATTCGACTGACCTTGTTAGATACAAAAGTTCCATGTTTTTTTTTTTTTTTTTTATATAAGTCTTGCTTTAACTTGGCCTTAGCCACCCAGCAGAAAAGTTTAACAATGAGGTATAAACAGTAAAACCAGATTAGTATGCTGAGCTATAAAAGGCTTAAGTCAACAGCTTCCAACATTGCCAGTTCTGCCAAGAACCCACTACTATTATGGAATATTAGACTATGAATACAACTACTTTCTGTTAGTTCAACAAGAAGACATATTTGTAGCAATAGTGTTTAGAAAAGGTATTATTTCTGCATCTTGTACTCAGAACAACTACTATGAAGACAACACGTGCACTGTATTAATTATTGTGGCTGTCCTACTAATGTGTTTTGAAACTGTCTCATTGTCATTTCTTATTAAAAGTAATAAAAATGAAAAAAAAATTCATCTAGAACCAGAGGAGACCTAGAATAACAAAAGCAATCCTAGATAACAAATGAAAGGCAGGAGGCACTACAATCCCTGACTTGAAGTTATACTATAAGGCTACTGTGATAAAATCAGCACAGTACTGGCAAAAAAAACCAGACCTGCAGACAAGCAGAACAGATTAGCAGATGCAGACACAACTACAAATATACTTAACCACCTTATCTTTAACAAAGGGGCTAAATTTCTTCTTCTATATTCACTGGAAGAGAGATAGCCTCTTCAATAAATAGTGCTGAATATTTTAATAACTGGAGCCATGCAAGAATAAAAGAGGATAATATGGTAGACAATAATATCTGGAAAAATGGAGTACACTTTTCGATACTTCTTTTGCTCTGTGTGGTACAACTAAAATGCTTGAGTACTATATAGAAAACCATAAACACATGAAGACTGAGAGGTGCAGAAAAGATAGCAGATTAGCTATGGGTCCCATAACTCTGAAAACAACGTATTTGTACATTTACAGATTTCTCATTTGCTTTATAAATCTAATGATCCCAAACTTGATGTTGAAGAAGCTGCCACCTAGAAATTTTTTTTTAAGGGGGAGAATGGTGTTCAGTGTCCCACTACTAGATTGGATTTATAGTGATCCACCTGTTTACAACCTCCAAAGAGCTGGGATTACAGGTGAGCGCCACCACACCCAGTTTCAGTTGCTGTCTCAGCATGCCCCAGGGGCAAGGCTGGCATGGCACATGGCAGGCCCAGGGGTTTAACCCTGGTCCCTGAGCCTGGTTGCAGGTGCTTTAATCTGCTGAGCTATTTGGGCAGCCCTAGCTATTTTGCCAGCCCTTAGAATTTTTTTGCAGAACTGGGGATCGAACTCGGGACCTTGCACTTGCCAAGCAGGCACTTGTGCCCCCTTAGCTATCTCCCCAGCCCCTTAGAAATGTTAAGGACCACAAAAACCAATAAAGTCACACAAAGAAGAGAATTCTATTTTCTTTAGTCACAGGGCCAGCAAACAGAGCAGCCTAGCAAGATGAAAAAACCTTGAGCAATAACCACTCCAGCCAAACACAAGAAAACCTTTGTGTGTAGTCTTTGCAACTTCCTATGAATTTATACTCATCTCAAAATAAAAAGTTAAGAGGAATAAGTTGGTGACAGTGAATTTCTGAGTAGGTAATTCATTTAAAAGTTAGATGAGGATTCTCTAAAAGGTGACATATTAATTGATACCTGAGTAAGAAAGAGCTAGCCTTGCAGTGGTGATAAAGAATTAGCAATTGAGCTAGAAGAAACATCTGAGAGTAAGAGTCAAGGTGGAAATGAGTTGGGTGTGCTATAGGAAAACAAAGAAGTCCAAAGTGGTTGACAACTATAAGGAGAGATGGAAGGTGGGACAAGATGGGTAGTATTAAAAGAAAAAAATTAGGGGGCTGATCAGATAGCTCAGTGGACTAAAACATCTGCTTAAGCTGAGGGCAGTGGTCAAGGTTCGATGCCCCACATGCCTAGCTGGCTCCACCCCCAGGGTGCACTGAGATGGTGCATGGTGGCATGCACCTGTAATCCTAGCACTTAGGAGGTTGAATACAGGCTGATCACTATAAGTCGGATCTACATAGTGAGACCCTGTAGACCCTGTACTAAATACAAAGAAAAAAGAAAGAAAGAAAGAAAGAAAGAAAGAAAGAAAGAAAGAAAGAAAGAAAGAAAGAAAGAAAGAAAGAAAGAGGCAAATCACATTTAGCAGAATTTAAGGGAGCAAAGAATGATCTATGAATTAGCCGGCCCTCAAAGTCAAAACAAACTCACGTTACTCTGGGCTTGCAGGGCAGTCACGCAGCATTTGTGGAGAGAAAAGGGAAGCGAGGGACAGAGACAGCTGAATTGGTTCCAGCTCAGCATGTGTTTCATTTTAACTTGATCCGATCAGTTAGCTGCCAGCTACTAACTAAAGGTCAGCTGCTGTGATTGGCTGGGATTCACTTTTTTTGTTAGAGAAGTACACTCTAAATTCAGCTTTCAGTTATTTTACATACCAAGTTAGCTTGCTGTTTGCTACATAAGGACTCAAGTACAGAGATCTCCTTTGGGCTAATCGGTTAATTTAGTGGTATAGTAGAATATTAAAAAGGGGCAGGTTACATAGGATATACATATATATATATATATATATATATATATATATATATATATAGTTGAATAACATACCCTGATTTAAGTTTATTACTTCCCAATCACTCAAATTTCTTGCTTGGAAGTGATTGTTGGCCCACATGCCAGCGGAAAGCCCAGTTAAAGTGTTTCATGAGGTGGAAGAGATAATGGCTGCTCCATGCATGAAGTAACAGTGAACAAATTATGAGTAATTTCGAAAATGAAAAAGACAGATTTTTAAAAATGTGTTTGCACTCTACATGGCTTCAAGGTAAATCCTAAGGGCATTTGACTGACCTTGGGAGATACAAAAGTTATATGTTCTCTTATACAGGTCTTACTTTAACTTGCCCTTAGCCACCGAGCAGAAAAGTTTAACCACAAGGCATAGGAAGTAAAGTTAGGTTAATATGCTGAGCTGTAAAAGGCTTAAATCAGCAGCTTCCAAAATTTCTAGTTCTGCTAATAACCCACTATGATTATGAACTATTGGACTGTGTGTACAACTACTTTCTCTTAGTTCAGTGAGAAATTTTTCTACCAATAATGATTAGAAAAATTACTATGTCTGCATCTTGTGCTCTGAATAGCTACTACAAGGACAGGACAACAACATGCACTGTATCAATTATTGGGAATGTACTGCTAACGTGTTTTGAAACTGTGAAATTTTTATTTCTTATTAAAAGTAATAAAAAATGAAAATGTGTTTGATATGAGAAACAAGAAAGAGTAGAATCAAAGATAAATGCTGAGCTTTGGTTTAAGAGTAGAGTGGGTAGTTATGCCATTAACTGAGAGCACACATATGGAACAAAATAGAGTTATGAAATTAACAGAAATGCAGGGTTGTATTATGACCACATTGATTTGGATACACAGATGAGGATATCAGTAGGTCCTTGAAAGGAGTGAATATTTTGCTGTGAAGGTTAAACAGGTAGTAGCTTTGAGAGTGTTCCAGCTATGGGATAAAATTACCAAAACCAAGATGTCTATTAGTAGGAAAGAACTAATTTAGTGGTCCAGATGAGCAGAAGGAAGGCAAAAGAAATTAGGAGACAGTGGGAAAAAGTCAGATTTTATCTTCACAGGCAGCAAGATGAACTTTTCTAGAAAGAGGAAGTGATCAATGCATCGCATCAGTCAGATAAGAATAGAAAAGTCTTAGTTAGACTTGACAGTATGAAAGCTGCTTTTGTCTTTAATGAGAAAAGTCTCCATGGAATGGTGCACCTGGGTTCTGCTTGGGGTAGACTAGATCTAGAGTGTAAGGTCAGAAAGTAAGGTATTGGTTGGATAAATAAAAGCCTTTCTAGAAATTTAATTATGAAGAAATATAAAAAGACTGGCAGTGTAAGGTAAGAACTGGGGAGAAGGAATACTTTTTCTTTGTAAGACAGAATATATGAAAGAAAGCTACTAACATGATGGGAATCATGGCATACAGAAGACATGGGTAATGACACAGGCAAAAAGGTGTGATTGCAAGGGGCAGTGCTCTCAAGAAGTTGAGAGGAAATGGAACCCAGAATGTAAGAGGAAGTGCTCAACTCCTACAGGAACAACTCCAGCCATAACAGTAATAGGAGGAACAGTGGGAAAGTTCTTATATCATTTTAACCGCTTTCTCAAGGAAGCATGAGGTAATGTTTTAAGTTGTGAGTTGAGATCTCGAAGAAATGGTATAGAAGTTTTAAAAGGGGAGAAAAGAAAGTGTGAAATAGTTGTCTGGAAGTGAGAACAGGAAGATGCTTGAGAAGAGCAGCGGGTGGTGAGGTGGTGTGCTTTCAGAGTGGCTTCAGAGCCAGTCAGTGTGGTTTCCATTTCTCTCCAGCGACATTGTACTGTAGGGAACCGCATGTTCAGTACGGTCAGATACTCGTGATGGCAAAGGTTGACCAGCTGGATGCCTTGAGGAGCTCAATTACAAATTGAGAAGAATGAAGAACTTAAAACGTTTGGAAAAAGTTATTAATGTTGGCTTCTCAATTTTTTTCTTGCATAATACTAAAAAACGTTTTGAAAAAATATGTCCTCCACACATTTTTAAGGTAACATCTAAATTTTCATTGTAAATTTAAATGTGATAGACTTTTTGACATATAGTACACTTTTACATTTAAAAAAATATAACCAATGAATTTAAATACCATGTAATTTTGGTACCCAACATCACCCACTTAAAAATACATTTTAAAGAGCTTCTTATATTAAAATTTTACATCTTTTTCTTTCTATTTGAGCCTGTACTTTCAGTCCACTCCCTTCACACCTACCCACTCAACTGAATTTTATGATGTATTTTTGTACTCGTAAGATTTTTATTTATCACCTCACATTTCTTTGCAACAAAAATATATATGTAAACTAAAGTTTGATGTAGTTTTTATATTGCATGAGCATAAGGCTCCAAGTGGTAAAGTGTTCTTCTAGATTGAGTTACTATTATTATTATAAAGTGACTATAATAATTTTTACATGCTCAAACATTTTATCAACACAAATACTAAAGATCTTTATATCTAGCTATTAACAATAAAAACTAACATCTTATTGAGTATTATCTCAATAAGAATTGGGACAGTTAACATGAATAAGGTTAATTTTGCCATTTAAGTGTTTCATTCATAGGTAAATGTCACTTTCAAAATTAAATTACAGAAAATATAAACCATTGAATATGTTCTTATAATACATGTTTAGTCCAGAGTGGAAGAATAGTTTATAGCAATGTCATACAACTCCTTAAATTTTTTTGATTGGAAAGTAAAAGAAAAGTCGTATTAGGATTTATGAGAAATATGCTAATGATCTATCAGTTGACAACTCAATTTATTAGTGGCAATAACTGGGAATTCTAATGGCAAAAACATTTATTATTCAGCTCTTGGAATCATTTATTTTCTCAATTTGAGGAACATATACCAAAAAATATAACCAAGACATTTCTGAGCATAAATTATGCTTGCTATTCTTTAATTTAGAGACACTTTGTTTAATCCAATATAATCATAAAGGAATTTTGAAAAGTGAATGCAGAATTGTTAGTTTTATTTTTTATTTGTGTGTGTCTATGCATATGTATGTGTTTTAGCACAGGGTCTACAGGTTCTCACTATACAGATCGGAATTCTAGTGATACTCCTGCTTTCAGCCTCTGAAACACTCGGATTAGAGGCAGGTACTGCCATGCCCAGCCTCATTCACTGTCTGCCTGAGCCCTGGGGGCGGGGCCAGCACAGCATGCCAGGGATGAAGCCCTGGTCGCTGCACTTGCCTCAACAGTCGCTTTGGTCCACTACTATAACTTGAAATAGAATATGCTTCCTGAAATGTTTTTAGCAAATCATGTTTTTAAAAATAAAGTCTCGCGTTGAGAAAATTATGTGGAAAGATTTTATATACCCTTCATTGGTTTTTCTCTTCTCATACATATTGGTGCTCATTTTTACTGAAACTTTACAGTTTCAAATTTAACTAGTTTGATGTTTTCAAAAGCCTTATATGTAATCCAGTTGGTAAAGTTCATATCAATGTCAAATAAAGCAGTGATATCACATTTCATTTCTTTTAGAGTGACACTACGTTAATCTTAAAAATTGTTCTGCATACATATTTGAAGAATTACCAAAATACTGAAATAAATTATCATTTTGCAAGCTAGAATACTTGCTTCTGAGTCAAGACTAAGATGACATACACTTAATATAACTGTTTCATGTCTTTTATAATCAGTTATAATGAAAAAGCAATAATAATATATGGTTTCTCAACAGTTATTTTGTAATAATGCAACTTAGTGGTCAAATATAATGATTATATTTTTATGAAGTAAAGAGAATGTCAGAGCCGGGTGTGGTGGCTCACGCCTGTAATCCCAGCACTTGGGAGGCTGAGGCAGGAGGATCGGTGAGAGTTCGAGACCAGCCTGGGCTACAAAAGTGAGCTCAAGGCCAGCCTGAACTGCATAGTCTCAAAAAGGCAAAATAAATAAATAAATAAATAAATAAATAAATAAATAAATAGAATGTCAGAAACACATAACTTTCTATTGGTAGTGAATTGTATACATGCACCAAGCTTTGTTTTCAACACTTTAGGAATGATTAAAGAATTCATATCAAATTAGAAAATTTCATTAATTTCATAAGTTTAGTGATCTTCAGTAATAAATTTGTACTCTGAATGAAAGACAAAAAGACATACATTATTAAAAATTACCAGTTCAATATCCATCATAAGGTATTGTTTGTTATTAATAAGTAGAAATTATTAAACATTTCTTAAAGAGAAACAACCTGAATATTGTACTGGTTTGAGTATATATTGTATATATGATTATTTAAAGGTGAATTTTAAGCTACTTATGCTAGATATCTTATTAAATAGTGCAAATGGACACAAATCACATAAAATTTTTATCTTATAAGATTTTGAGTGTCGGCCTGATAACTTAGTGGAGTAAAGCACTTGTTTAGGTGGAGCACAGTAGCCAGGGCCAGAACCCTGGCTTGCCATGCTAGCCCTGCTCCCAGGGCATGCTGAAAGAGAGATTAGGACTGGCCTGGGTGGCATGCCCCTGTAATCTCGACACTTGGGAGGCTGTAAACAGGGGAATCACTACGAGTCCGACCTAGTAGTAAGACCCTGTAGAACCTGCCCTAAATAGAGAAAAACAAAAAAAAAATTTTTTTTAAACTGCTTATGTTGAAAAACATTCTGGTGCTATTTATAAGAATCAGTACTATGAACTTATTCTACTGAGACAGTTCAAAGGTTGTAGAAAGGTTGTGTGAGCTAATAAAAAGGCCTAGGAAATGGGCAGAGTAACACCATGAAGGGGATGCCTGCCAAATGCCCCCTCTGCTAGGTACTGAAGTTAGCATCAGCAGTGACCAGCCAACTTGAGAGCGTGTCCCCTGAGAATGAGGTGATGACAGCACCTTAGGCTTAGGGCTTTTCTCCCCCAGCCAATACACAGTCTAATCATGAGAAAAAATTCATACACACCCCACTTAAGGGACCTTCTACAAAATATCTAGCTGGTATTTCTCTATTTGAGAATACCAAAAACAAGTTCTGAGAAATGATCACAGTCTGGTGTAGACTGAAGTCAGCAGATGTGAGGGGCAGAAAAAAATAGCATTAGGTAAAGACAGAAATTTTGAGTAAAATATGGCCTTAGGATAAAACGTTGACATATTGACATTTGATCATCTATAAGTTCATTTATTGCAACAAATATGCCATAAGAGTTAAGATGACACTGAAAGGGAAACTGAATATGTGATGTACTGAAACTCTGCACTGACTTTGCAATTTTTCTGTAAATCTGTAATTTTTTATGAAATTTTATCTTTAAATATCTTAAGGAGCTAAGGTAAATTTTTCAAGTATGTAAATTATGTTTGTATTTTTCAGTATTTTTTGAAGGCACTTTTTTTGCTCTGCTGCTACATGACTTTCTGTTAGAGTGATGATTTCACTGGTAACAGATTAGAGATGAAAGTGTCAAAGTCATTAAATAAAAACTGCTACTTTTCCTTTCACAGCGTTCTATTCAGTAGGTGAATTCAGAACATTCCAACATGGAAGAAAATAAATTTTGTGTAAGATTATGTTTCTCTTCAACTAAAATACACAGACAACAGGAGAAATGAGGGGAATCTTAAGAAGTTTAATTATAAAAATTTCTCCAAATATTATTGGTACATTATTTTCCACTCTGAAGATATTGTGCCATTAAATACATGATAGGAAGATTTTCAATGGGTTGATGAGGAGCAGTGTGAGCTCTCAGGTAGATCAAACTAAGGAAAACATTGTTGTCATGGAGGTTTCCTCTCCCTACCCCCTGTGCACTGAGCTCAAAGCCTGCTGAGATGATATGCTTCTCTGATTTTTAGGGTCTGGTGGAGCAATGCTACTGCAAAGCACCTAAAGAGATAGGAAAAGAGGGAGGACAGCAACAAGAAAGAAATTAGTTGGAGTTTTGTTGTGGTCATTATGTTGGTTTTTGTTTTTTTAAGAAAGAGAGAAACATGAGAAAAGGCAAAATCAAGAGCAAATCCTCAAGCTGTTGGGAGAGGATCTCACATGGGGCACACCGCCAAGGTCTGAGGTATTCACAAGGACCACAGCTGCCCTTGCATGCGGCCATCTTGGTCATGACTGTGCCTTCTAACCCATGAAAGCTCTTGGTACTTGGGAGGTGCTCAATAAACAGCCATTGCATAAATAAATGCATTTATGATATTTATATTGCAAAACATGCCCAGGGAAAATTTTCTTCACTGATGTACTTGCATATCAAGACATGAAGTGAAAGTGTGGTTACTACTGGCTCTGTTTTCATTGCAGGACTTCCCAAAACATTTTAATTACATGTGCTTTGCATAGAAATACTTCCTGGTCTTTCTAGAATTCTTTTAAAAATTTTTTAAACATATTATAAAAACACAACAGGCAACAGTAGATCCCTTAAGGGTGCTGTTCTCTCCATCCCCTCCTCTGTAGAGTTTATGGGCACGTCTTCCTTTCTTATTCTTCCCATGTATACTCTGCTAATATTTAATGTACTGAAAGAGCTAGGGTCCAATTCTGTTTTTTATTTTCCTTTACATAAGACCATATTTGCTCAAGATGCATATTTTCCCAGGCTGCTGAATGTCCATTCATTTTCATCTGGGTATCTGAGAGTTGCTACCTGCACAGCCACTCTCTACTAAAAAGCTAAGGTCATTCCCACATGGTGTTCTGCGGAGGAACTTTTGTGGGAAAACTGCAAAAGAAGGCATAGAATATAGTAGATATGCTTGGCTCAGAACTACGTCACTAACAGTCTATTTTGTCATAGGTCATCAACTCCAGTGTTGTTAAACTTTTACACTCTTGAGTTTTTAACAGTCTTCCCCAACAGAAAAAGCCAAAGGCTCTAAGTAGGTTTTCCCACTGCTATCTAAGGGTTTAACTGAGGAACGGACTGGAAGATCATACAGGGAGAATTCCTGGTGCCAGTTCCTTGGGGCAGAATGTAACATCAGTACCTCAACCCCTTTATCTCTCCCCCATATTTCTTTCTAACTCCTCCAAAGTTCGTTTTTCTTATCCTAACACCATAATCTGCCCTTTTGTTGTTATGAAACTGGTAAACACATCAAGGAAACCTATTTTTTAGGAGTACCTAAGTGGCACATTATGAACTGCAAAGCTCCCACAGAGCAATTTAAAATGATGAATATCCTTTTCAAACATCCTTTTCAAAATTGCACACGGACTTCAGCCAGTCACAAGACAGAGATGTGGAGGATGCATTAAAGTCCCATCTGCTCTTCACATTGCTCATCATTGATTTCTAACACACAGTGAGTTGTTGTCCAGTCACGCAAGCATGGCTGAGTCTTCTACCTTACAAGAAGATTGTCCAGGTGCTAGCATTTTTTTTTCCCTACCTGCAACCTGAGATACGTTGCTACTGCAGGAACAGTTCTACCCACTATTCTCAGAGAGGAAAAGAAAAAAAAAAAAATCCTGTGGTATGTTTTAGACTTTGAAGAAAAAAAGGAAGCTCTTTAGGCATGACTTCAGACTCCTGCTTTCATTTTTTAAAATTTTTTTATTTATTTATTTATTTATTTATTTAGTCTTTTTGAGACAGGGTCTTGCTATGCAGTTGAAGCTGGCCTTGAGCTAACTTTTGTAGCCCAGGCTGGTCTCGAACTCGCACCAATCCTCCTGCCTCAGCCTCCCAAGTGCTGGGATTACAGGCATGCGCCACCACACCAGGCCCCTGCTTTCATTTTAAAAATCTTTAATGCATCTTCCCTCCCTTCGGCTCCTTTCGGCTTCAAGTCTCATTAACAAAATCACTTATTTTCTAAACTGTGTGCTACTCAACAACTGGGTGAGACACACATATGTTTTCTTTTCCACAAGCCTTGAGAGGCTACTCTTTACCACAGGAAATAAAAATAAAGGTCACAAATTGATGAGTTACTCCAAAGCACAACAAAGCTATTGTGGTTTTAAACAGAACCTCAGAGTGGATACATAGCATGTCTATTTGCCTTTGTCCACAGCTTAGCCTGGCTTCCACTTCTACAAGGGTGCAAGGGTAAAGAAAATCATTCAAGTCCATACATTTGGCTTAGTGCTAAGGAGGCTGAAAAGTGAGAAATTTTAGCATTAATGTCCATTATGTTGATAGCCACTGGCTCCCTGTCACTTTTCCCATTCAGCTGCCCTTTGCAGCCTACTTTTATGGGACTATCCCATAAGAGATGTCCTTAGAATAACCTGAAGGCCTCATGGCTATTTTCTGTTATCTGCTCCCCACCTCCCTTGCCCTGTGCCCGATTTTCCTCCTATTTACCTAGATCATCCCCTAAGTATCAGACCCATGAGAGTTCAAATTTAAAATTCAACTAGCCAGGCTTGGTGGTGCACGCCTGTAATCCCAGCACTTGGGAGGCTGAAGCAGGAGGATCTGTGCGATTTCAAGACCATCCTGGGCTACAGAAGTGAGCTCAAGGCCAGTCTGAACTGCATAGTGAGACCCTGTCTCAAAAAGACAAA
Organism: Myocastor coypus; assembly: GCA_004027025.1. NCBI lineage: Eukaryota > Metazoa > Chordata > Mammalia > Rodentia > Myocastoridae > Myocastor > Myocastor coypus. Next base: position 18,462 of record PVJA010010121.1, read on the forward strand.
AAATAAAATAAAATAAAGTAAAGTAAAATAAAATAAAATTCAACTTATACGATCTGCTCAGGTGCTAAGGGATTATACAAAGAGAAATATCCATGTATCTTCTTTTCCTCTAGGAAACAGGGCACACTCTACGCAGGAACCTTTTACATAGTATTCATTTGTTAGCTCAGAGAAGATGTTCTGCTGCTGGAAATTTCAAGAAAATAATGTTTTAGGATAGACAAGTCAGTGATTCCTGAGTTACACTATTTCCTCGGTCCTAGCCACCTCATCCTTGTCATAGTTGGCCAGGACTTTGGTCACCTATGATACATCTCACTATCCAAATAATCCCAACTAGAATCTCAAGGGAACCTGTGAATAGAGTTATTCAGTTTCACAAAGATAAAATATGTAGTTTTGAAACTGGAAAGTAGTTTAAACTTCAAGGTAGATCTCATGAGTATGCTGTCTTAGTCTTAAAGGGCAAAAATGTGTTCATTCTCTCCCACCACTGTTATGGCTTATGTCTCAGTGTCCCCATAAAGCCTCCTGCAGTCACAAGTGGGTTTCTAGAGTTTGCAATTGATTCATGGTTCAATGCCGGGATGATGGGTATAAGTGCTACAGCCTCCCTGGAGCAGGGAGCCTACGCACACTATAAGGGAGGGTAAGAGTCTTATCCCTCCTCTTCTCCTTCTCCCTTTTTGTTCTCGCTGCTTTTGCTATCCTCCACCACTGCGAACTGCTGTTCCTCTGCCATGCCACCCTGCCTTGGTGTCAGTTGATTATGAACCAAAACCTCCACAAACTGCGAGCTAAATAAAACTTTCCTTCCTTAATTCTGGGCATTCGGTACTTGGTCTCAGCAATGAGAAAAAAGTAACCAAGACAACCACCTTCCTCTGATTTCTACTTGCTGATGCTATCAGCCAACCAACACTTCTCCTCCCTCCTCTGCAAGCATTTTGATTCCTGCGAACACAACTTTGCTTCTTTTTAACTTCTCCTTACTTATAATTCCTGCAATGGCCCCAACTGTTTCATAGTCCTTGTATGAGTGTTTTCAGTGTCTGCTCTGGTTTCTAATTGATCCACTGTGACATTTCTGCCTCAACTGCTCTAAAAGCAGAAGGTAACTGGATCTGTTAGTGAGATTTCTGATTGTTGCAATCGAGTCTTCTCCAGGCATTGGTGCGTATGCTAACTTGACACCAATAGATATAAATGTCTGACTTAAGTAAAAAGGGAATTTATTGAAATGATCAGAGATGTTCAGAAAGCAAAGACAAAAGGAGGCAAAGCAAGCAGAATCACAGCCAAAGGAGAACATGGAATTAGTTGAGCAAGGGCTCCACTGACATCACTAGATCTTAGGCACCAGCATCGGTAACTGATACCTGGACAATGAAAGCCAGACATCACTGCTTACCTCCTTATTCTGCTGGTCCCCCAAAATTAGCATTGCTGTAACTACTCCCACAAAGAATCCTCCCCATTTTAGCTTACTTGTGCAACCACGTCCTGATTCCAGGCTTCAGGTAGGTATATTTGGTTAGCTAGCTGCAGTGAGAGGTGAGACAGGGTGGGTAGGGTAGGAAAGAGTACCTGTTCTTTGAGACTTCCTTAGTGGGATGTGGGATCTGCTTGCCACTGGGTGTCCAACAAGAGCAGCTATAGTAAGAGGCCCAGATCACAGGAAGCTAAGAAAAATGCAGAACCTGTTATACTCAGGCTCTTCCACTGCAAGCCCAGCCTGAGCCAGTGAACTATGCTAAGAAGAGCAGATCGTGGTTGCTCACTTAGTGGGAACATTAGCCGGCAAGAGTCTCAGCGGACTGATGAAGGATAATGTTATAAGCAAGAAAGCACAGAAGTTTGTTTCCTGTGCCCTGCTCACTTAAAGACATGGGAGTCACAGTTAATCAAAGTCTGTATTGATGTATACATCTGCCTTCCTCATTGGAATGCACGTGTTTTGTCACAGAAACTTCATCTTACTTATTTACCTAGTGCCTGGGGCATTGCTCAGTGGTATACAGTACATACTTCAGAAATGTCTTCTGCATTATAAATAAATAAATAAGCTTTGCTTCCCCTAAGCAAAATGAACTGACTCAATCTTTTACCTCTTTGAAGGCTGTAAAGGAGTTTTATAACATTTCCTAGAAAGGCATTGTTCATGCATTTACCCTGATGAAATAAAGAGAAAGAGGAGCTTACAAAGACTCCAAAACATATTTACATGTTTTGCTTATGCTTAGTTTGAGTGACCACCTTTCCTTTTCTTAAAATTGTCCTCAAACAACTATTACAAAAGTTGGCCTTGTTGACTTTGACAGCTCCTTCCAGGCCTAACATCACCAGAGTTTACTTACTGTCACAACTGGTGAGCTAGACCAACCTGGTCCAAAAGCAAAAAGGCTTGCATAACCCCTAGTATTAACTGTGGTGGGTTGAAATGTCTCTCCTCAAAATATATGTCCTCCTAGAGCTTATGAGTGTAACTTTATTTGAGGAAAAGGTCTTTGCCAATATAATGAAGAATCTCCAAATGACATCATACTGGTTTAAGATGAGCCTTAAAGCTAACGGAAATGTCCTTAAAGGAGACGAGGAGAAAAAAAAGCCTTGCCACAGATTTTCTCAGGTGCCTTCGAGGCTCCAAAAGGCACCAGGCAACCTTTTTTTTTTTTTTTGAGAATTTTTTATTTTATTTATTTATTTTTTTCTTGTTTCAGAACCTTTGTTTGTTTATTCATTCATTTTTATGGCCAGCTCAGCCCGCCCCGAGGGTAGGGCTGGCACAGCATGTGGTGCCTGGGATGGAACCGCGGTCCCTGAAGCCGCCCAAGCTTCCCCAAGCAGGCGCTTTAGACCACGGAGCCATCCCGCCGGGCCCCCAGGCAACATTTTTGAGGTTCCGAGAAAAAAGCCAAGTGACATTTTGATTTCTGTTGTTTTAACCCACCCAGTACTGGCTTAAGTGGCCATTTGTTACAGAAGCCCTGAGAAATGAATACTCATAAAGTCTGGAAATGTCAAGAAAAGCCTTACAGAGTAGACAAGGAAAGACAAAGAGGAAAATTGCTCATGCCAGTATGAATTAAAAAGTCTTCCAGGCCACTGAGTCATCTCACTCTTGCTGAAAACTTCAAGACATCTACCACTTTTCTCACTGGACAAACCTCATTGGAATCATGTAGAGTCTGAATGAACCCATGGGCTAGGGCAGGAATCTTTGGCATGGAGAGATTTGAGGACACTTAGCTCAAAGGTCAACAGATCTAACTGTGTGGTTATACTTTCCAACATTCTCCTAGTGACGTAGGAGAACAGTCAGTAGTACTCTATATGGCTTCAGGTGACTAGAGGACTTCCACTGCAGTGCAAGTACTATCTATCGAGTCCCTCATTTCATGGTTACGGTGATTTGTGGTAAAGTTAAGTAAGGATACAAGATAGAATTTATTAGGTGCACAGCACAGTGGTTGGTGGACGGATGCAACAAAACTCAGGGGAGCTGCAGAAATAAGGCTCAGAAAGCAGAGGCAAAAGAGTTGGGGAAAAGCAGTTCCCTTGGTCTGCCTTACAGAATAGCTCATTTCTCCATTCTGTGCTTGACATCAGACAGAAAAATGTGTGGAGAAAAGATTCACACGACCCATAACTGCCCTGGAGAAGAAAGGGGGGAGACAGCCTTCACTTAGTTAGGTTCTTCGGCTTCAAGTCAGATGTCCCTGCCTGTGTCTACCTGAACAACGTTTGAACACAGACACGAGTAACAAGGCCCCAGCATCTGGACCCCGGGGGAGTGGCAGAGTGTGCGCAGCTGGCACTTGAGACTGCAGCAGAGCGCTTCTGTATTGATTTGCTCTCCCAGCCCACCGGCAGACACGTCTCAGGGTGAAAACCAAAGAGCCAGGTGGAGCTCAAGGAGAAAGTAGCCACAGCAACCCGCTCCAGACTCAGCCCTTTGCAAGTCACACAGCCAACAAGATCGTTAAATGTCAGTGTGAAAGACACCTCAGACATCTAATAAGCCAGACCTCTTACCCGAGTTGCAAAAATAGAATACAGACACAGTCTTGAGAGGAAGGTCACACTCTGACTAGTAACGAAAGGGAGACATGTCAATTAAAGGTACTTTTCCCAGAGTGTCTTTATGATAGATGGCTCTTTGTGCCAGTTACCCATGGGGAGTTCCATGATTGGCAGTCAGAGCCACTGCAATCCTGTTCATTCAGCTGATGATTTGGTACAGGATTCGGAGGCTAGCGTGAGCCAGGAAGACTGGAGGCGGATGCCCTTCGCAGCTCAGTCAGAGCTAGGCACGTGGGGATGACACCACTGGGGCTTTGCTGGGTTGGGCCACAGTAGGGCCCATAGGAGATATGAGACGAACTTGGCAAGAGGTACATGCCTTCGCCTACAGAGAGAAGCCCCTGTGTCCAAAAGCAACTGCATGAGCACCGCACATACCCACGTAAAAGTTAACCACACCACACCTGCCTTCCCCAGATGGGGCTCCCTGCGCAAACGCCTTCTCAACCTCCAGGATTTTCCAGCCATGGCGAAAGCTCCTCCCTCGCCTGAGTGGGGTGTTGTCCTGGCGCCCAGCGCCGGAGCCAGCAGCGGCTGGGGGGCGGTGAGGAGGGGGCCCCGTTCCCGGCCATTGGTTCTGCGGGCGGAGGGGCGGAGGCACCGCGCGGGCTCCGCAGAGCCGGCGGCCCCGGGCCCTTCCCGCTGCGCTCGTTGTCGTGCGCGCTGGCCAGCGCCGCGCCCCTGAGCCCTGCGTTCCGGGGGACCTGCGCGCATCGCAGAGGCAGGGTTGCCACAACACCCAGAGCGCTGGAGGTCGCCCGAGGTGGTCACAAGTCCAGACGTGCAGGTCAGTGACGGGCTCCCGACCATGCCAGCGGTCCGAGGAGAGGAGTCCCTAGCTGAAATGCACGAAATGCTACGAGCGCCCGAGTGGGCTCGCCCTGTGCGCAGCGCTCCCCGACTCCTCCTCTAGGTTGGCCTTGGGTCCCCCGGCCTCTGGAGCCTCGTTCCTGACTCTTCCCGGGCTTATTGCTATAGAAGCCTCCACCCACCCATCTATTCTCGCAGTGGGCTGCTTTCTCAGAGTCCCGGAGCAGCCTCTGGCAGCCCAGCACGCAGGGGCTTAGGAAGACTCAAAGACTACAGCGGGGCCGCGTGGGACCCAGCGAGCAGTGTGCTTGGTTCCGGGATGACCCGCCTTGTCCCCAAGAATAGGCGACCAGAAAGGTCTGCCCTGGTGTCCGCAGTTGCGAAGGTTGATTCTCCGCTCTGGAGCAGCCAGTTCTACACTTCTGAGTGCGCTTCTAGGTGCATTTTGTTGGTTTTTGTGATGGTGTGTGATCATTCTTATGTTTGTTTTGTGCTTTTGTGAATTTCTAGGGTCCTCTGACTCTTACTGGCCACTCACACACTGAGGCCCTTTGCTCCCTGCCTTGTTCGAGTGACTCTTTTGATCTGTCTTCTGGTTGCTTCAATTCTGGGGAAGTTTTTCCTGGCGCGGAGCACGCGTTCCTTGGCAGTGTTTTCTTGCGTTCCCAGAAAACCCTGTAAGTAATCGCCTTGGCGATCCTTCGTCTTTCCCAGGTTTGATGAGATATTGAAATCCTGTGTTTCCCAGGCAAGGCTCGAGGATTATAGGCAAATGGTTTGAGATCTTATTAAGAGGGACGCAAAATGTGCTGTCCTCTAGGGTGTAGAAAGACCAGTTCATTTACAGAAACATTTCCTTAAAACCAGGTGTGGGGACTGTGAATGAGCTCTTCCTGCCACCAGCCCCCAAATGTCTAGTCCCTGCGGGTGCTGGGATTTAGCCTTGGGCTCCAGAGACTCGGTCTGCTTCTTATTGTCCTCCATTTCCTCTGCCTGCTCATTTTTCTTTGGGTTTTTGCTTTGTCTTTTGTCTTGTCTTGTTTTGCTTTGCTTTGCTTTGTTTTCCTAAAGTGAGGTCAAAGTTTGTGTCTGTCTGTCTGTCAGTTTGCTGTGGATCACAAGATGAGGGATGGCTAGAGGACATCTCAAAGCCACTGCATTAGGTAAAGACCCAAACACAGGCGCAAAAGGCAGGGAAATAGGCAGCGGGACTGTCCTGCTGCCCATCCAAAGACCACTCCTAAGGATGTTTCTCCTCAGGTGCATTTCACTTTAGATTTCCCATATTTGTTGTTCAGATGCAGCCTGTGTAGAGAAAAGAGGCTAGAGAAGTGACAATCTTTTCATAGATGCTTTCCTTCCTTCTATACATCCTCCTTTAAAATATTAAAAAGACAGTACTGTATTTAATTTGCTTAATTATGCAGCTGGTAGAGTTATTTTATCTTGTTGGTGAGATAGCCCTCAGAGAATCTTAAATATCTTTTTATGAGTAAATGTGTTTTTACTGAGCAGAGAGGTATCATTTACTTACAACCGCCATGCACAGGTCACCCTCTACATGTAGCACTAGTTGTTTATCTCTCATGCAGATGGCTTTTTGAAGTGCATGAGAGTGAAGTGCCTTGTCACCAGTGACGCTGACACTCCCTCAGGCCATGCCCTAGTCACCTTGAAGCGCTGGGCACAGTGGGAATGGCCAGCCATCTACCAACCTCAGAACTGCGCAGGGAATGCTGAGTTTTGGTAAGTTGGTTGAGTATTCCATTTTTGTGATTTGAGTTTGAGGAACATATTTATTTATCATTTTTTATGCCTGTATGTAAAACAAAGTACTTTGAAAAGCTCAGTACACATTCACAGTTGTCACTGAAGAAGTCTCATACGAAGGTCAGTTCTGTTTTCCTCTGCTAATAATTAATTCAGTTCACCAAATGCTACTTGTAAATAAAGCCTTTTCTTGGTTTCATATATGAAAAGGAGTATAACCATATTTGTATGCAACTCTTAAGGAAGACATTCTTTGTCAGGAGCCTGAACTGCTCATGACATCCCATAGACATCTCCCGAACATCAGAATCAGATGTTTCTGATACACATAAGCACTTCAGGGGTTAAGAGACAAATAATGAGGTAGTTGTGTGTGATAATGAATCAACCAGAGGACTTATTTACAAGATCTTGAATTTCTTCTTTTTTTCTTATCTTTTATTAATGAGGGTAGATGAAGGATGGCAGAGTTGATTAGTAAACATGATTAATCATACAAGTCATTATGTAGACTTGAAATTATACACTCATTACAAGAATGAAAAATTAACCCATCACAGGCAAAATTCCCTGATTTGGCATCTAATCTAGACCAAGGCTAAGGTAACTTGATGGCACTTCTCTCTGTGCTTACTTCTGTCCCTCCATTTGGTTCTTTTATTATTCATTTCTATATGATGATTTTTATGTTTACTTAGGGAGATTATCACAAATATGGAGCATGTTGTCTTAATATATTACTATCATAATATAAAGCACCATAGGCCTACTTGTAGAGACACTTATTACTGATCATAATGGTAGGTAAACGAAAATAACAAAGTCTGCTAGTTAATGGCTTAGGGAATACAACAGAGAAGCTTGAGATGTAAGTGTCTGAGTTGGAAGGATTCCTGGCATTTCAGCCTATAGGATTCAAGCCAAAGGCTTAAATAAAGAAGTCCTTGGTATAGTGCATGGCTCGGCCTTTACTCTGAATTCAGGAAATCTATCTGGACACTCAGTGGTCATTTCAGGTATGAAGTGACAAGCTGCTGTGCCACATTCTGTGACTGCCTCAGCTCTGCTTCTGATGTTTGGGAGATGTCTACAGGATGTCATGAGCAGCTCAGGCTCCTGACAAAGAATGCCTTCCTTAAGAGTTGTGTACAAATATGGCTACACTCCTTTTCATATATGAAACCAAGAAAAGGCTTTATTTACTCTTCATTAAGTTTTGGTAATGAACATGACTGAGGAAAGAGAAATCCTGAGCTTTCAAATAGCCATATACAGTTAACAGTGTCTATGCCCAACAAGTGGCTCAATCCAGCCAAAACAAAGCTCTACAATCATATCAGAAGGGAGAGTCATCATTAACATCTTTTCAGAACCTAACTTTTAAATTCCAATCTATTAGACTAAAAAGGGAAATTACACAGTACAATTTAGCTATTCATGCTATGAGTCTGGCTGTTGATGCTGGTCTTGTTCTTGACAACAGAAAAGTGATATGGAAAATGTAAGTTGACATTAGTTGTGAAAAGGGATGAGTAAGATGCCTGAGCTGAACCTTAACTGTTGCTAGGAAATAAAGGGATATATGTATGAAACTATTGGTTTCAAATTTAGAAAGACAAGGTGCCCAACTCAAGGTTAAAACACCAACTCCCTTCATTCAACCTGTAGAGTCACTCCTGGGAGGAAGCCAAAACAACATCTTTCCTAATTAGTTGTCACTGTAATCTTGTATTGATTAGAAGTATCTGATAATCTAACAGTTATTGCCAAGATTATGTTCTTATTCCTTTTGAGTTCCTTTGTGACCAGGATTATAAACAAAGGATATACTCTTTTCCCTTCTTAAATAGCATGGCTATAACTTTATCTCAAAGCACAATTCAGCTCTATTGGAAAGGCTTTCAGACTTCAGCCTAAGAGTCTTAAACTTTTAAAGAAATGGTCCAAATGAACCATTTCAAAGGCTTGAGTTAAATACAGGTGTATTGAGTAGGAAGAGCAAGATGGAGATAAAAAAGAATAGAAGGAGAAAAGAGAAATGGGGAAGGGGAGAGAAAACATTGAATTCTGAAGTTAAAAACTAGCAGCATTTTCACTGTGCATGGTACAATTAATTTTTTTTCACTAGGAAAATGTTTTTATTATTTTTTCTCTAAAACAACACGTCGTTTGTATCAAAGTTCAAACACAAAATGCACAAGGCAGAATATTAACACATCCACCATGCTACCTGCTAACAGAAACATATATTAGCATCTTGGTGCATAGCCTCATTTTGTTTTTGAATCTAAAGTTGTGTATCTGTGTGTAGCAGGGGCAGTAGTTGTTGTTTACAAAAATGCAATCATATCAAATCCAAAATTTATTTTCTTGACTTAGCCAAACATGACCATTATCTTTCTAGGTTTTGTAACATGAAATCCTTTTCATTTTCATCAGAATACTGCATTGTATGACTCCTCCATCACTTAGTTAACTAATCCTTAACTTGTGAACATTTTTATTATTGTATGATTGTAGTAACATGAATCTTTATAAGCCTAATTTTATAGATATTTATTATTTATCAAAATGACAATAAAACAAAAATAACAAAGCATATTAGTTAATGGTATAGAGAATATGATAAAGAAGCTCAAGCTGTGAAGCCCATGCATGGCAGGATTGCTTTTAGCCAACATTGCTACCTATAGGAAGGAATGCTTACATGAAGAAGTACTGGGCTATGGAATATATCTTTGGGCATGCAAATTTTATTGTATTTTTTATTTTTTCTATATTTAGGACTGGGTCTACAAGGTCTGACTCATAGTGATTCTCCTGGCCATGCACCTTTTAAACCTGTCCTGTTTCTTTTCTGGAGGATAAATTCTTAAGTTTAATGTTTAACTGTAAACCCGTCACATACGCTGAAGTGAAACGTGAAGAGATAGTGGACATTAGCATATCTTCTTGATTCCTGACACATAAATATTTTGCATTCATATAGAATACACAAATCATAAAAACAAATTTTAAGTTAAAGACACCCTGGTCAAAAGAATAAAATATTCACCAATACCATTCCCCCATATGCCTTGGGCATCTGTCATTTCCAACACTCTCTCACCTTGGTCTTCATGATGAGCATACTAAATCAAGGGCACTGCTTGTAAGGAAGCATGGTGAACTGTTGAGTTGGATGGAGGTCTCTAGCTTCCTGAAGGACTCCTTGCTAACAAGGGTGGTCCAGTTCACTGCATTGACTTTCCAAAATCCTTCACACTATTCTCTTTTTATAACTATCAATTTTCATTTTTAAATTTCCACTGGACTCTGATTAACAAAATTTTTATTTATATGATGAAAAACCTATATAAACAAAATAAATTGAACATTTGGCTTTTGTCTACTTTCCTTTTGTTGACTGTCTACCTTGGCTCTGAGCAGAGTGTGGATTTGAGTTTGGAAGAAAGGGTCATAGGTTCCTGGGCTTCTAATCCATAGCATCTATCTCCAGTGAAACTTTCTTTGCACATCTTTTTCAGAAGGACACAAGCACAAACAACAACCTTCAAAATATACTGTGCTTTTTGGTGCCCCAGTTTCTTGATTTTGAAACTTATAGCCCTGATTTTATGCAAAATCCTTTCCCTAGTAGAAATCCTACCCACTAGTAGATTAATCAACATACTATTGTATTAATAATCATCAATTATAAGTTCTAACTTGTAAGTTATATGTTCACTTGATACAACAGTTGTTCACAATTTGACTTCTTATTTGTCTTTGCACTGATTGGAGGCCTCTCATGAATGCTGCTGTCAAGAGATCCTATACCTGCCATTTGGTTTTGTTTGCTTGATTGTTTTCATGGAGAGGGGAAAGTTAATACTGAGGGGACCTATGAATGAAAAGAATAAATTAGGTTCACAATAAATATTTGAAAGTAGCTGTGCAGTGAATAACAAGAGGTCACATTTGATTCTTTTAATGTTCATCTGCTTTCGGTTCTCTTTTAGTTACTTTTCTCTTGTTGCTGAGTAAAGTACTTAACACCCAGCGTTAAGAGAAGAAAGGTTTATTTAGCTCACAGTTTGTAGAGGTTCCAGTCCCTAATCAGCTGGTTTTAACACAGGGTGGCACATGGCAGAGGGAAAACCATTCAGGACAGTGGAAGACAGCAAAAGCAACAAGGGGACTTGCAGCATCTTTCTGCCACTTTTATATTATATCTGGACTGATGGAATCAGGGTGGTGCCAAGCCAATCAGTGGACTGATAGAGAAGCCACCCACCGTCAGGCCCCACACCCTTAATCCTAGCATTGCACTAGAGGTCAATCACACACTCAGCCGCCTCTGATGAAACCCTTTGACTACATGAGGCTTCGGAGGACATCTAAACACAAACCACAACAATTTCTCTTACTATTTCCTAGGAAGCTAAGCTTTTTGAATTAGATCTCTAGTATGAGACTGCTAACTTAGTGCTGCTCACACCACCAGGTCTGCAATCCATCCAAAGAGCTACTTGCAGTACGATCCACCCCAAGTACTAACCTTAGAAGTTTTAGCTACTAATTCATTATCTACCCACTAGTAGATTAATCAACATAATATTGTATTAATAATCATCAAATATAAGTTCTAACTTGTAAGATATATGTTCACTTGGTACAACTGTTGTTCAGAATTTGACTTCTTATTTGTCTTTGCACTGATTGGAGGCCTCTCATGAATGCTGCTGTCAAGAGATCTTATACCTGTCAGTAGAAGGCAGATTATACTACAATACAAAAAAATTAGAATTCTCCATAGGTGGCTTAGCACAATGAAGGTTTATTCTTGTTGATGCTGTGTCAGTGAGATAGTGCATCTGACCTTGTCTGTTGTTAAGATTGAACTGCTCCCCCTTCCTTGTAAGGTTGTGTGCTCCGTGTTTTTATTCAATTGTGGAAACAGCCTTGATCAGAAACACGTGTCCACCCACCATTTAATTCACAAGGGGGAAGGCATCCACTGCAGCCCTGTGAGGATTGAACTGATAAGAACTGAGAGGCATGCTCAGGGTTGCAACAGCACAGGGAAGGAATAAGGAGGCTCTCATACCAGGCCTGACATTTTCTATGGAAAGTGACACATGCTACTTTTCTTACATTTTGCTGGCCAAAACAACTCATATCATCAGAGAGGTGGGAACATGCCCTCTTCCAAGATGCCTACATGAAAGACATTTCATGAGTAGCTCCAGTGACTGCAAGTCTCAAAGGTGCCCTCCAGTCAGCCTCCCAGAGGGCAGTGTGATGAACATAGCACTTGGAATCCTAGATTTTTAATTCCAGCCCTGCCTCTAAATGGCCGCATGACCTTGAGCAAACCTTTCAGTTCTCTGAAATGTAATATTCTCATCTTTTAAAATGGTGAGACAGACAATAAGAACTAACTTTAGGAGTTGTGGAGATCAGTGAAAATATTCATGCACATGTATACACATACAAACACATGTCCAGAAATGGCATATGCCTTTTATTTAAAAATTATCTGGGCCCGGCGGGATGGCTCAGTGGTCTAAAGCGCCTGCTTGGGGAAGCTTGGGCAGCTTCAGGGACCGCGGTTCCATCCCCAGCACCACATGCTGTGCCAGCCCTGCCCTCTGGGTGGGTTGAGCTGGCCATAAAAATGAGTCAATAAACAAAGGTTCTGAAACGAATAAAAATAATAAATAAAATTTAAAAATTTCTTTAAAAATTATCAGTAGCTATAATTTACGCTGCTGTGAAGGCTATAATGGTAGTTTCTCCCAACTGGTTTTTGTGGATATTCTTCCTAAGCATCCTGAGTTGCTTCTCTTCCTATTGCAGTCTGTCAAGAGATCTACATTGCACATGACTCAGGGTGCCCAGCCCAATTCTTTTTTTTTTTTTTTTTTTTAACCACACACCAAAAAGTATGATTATGCAATATTCAGAAATTAAATAAATATTAATTAATTGAAATTAAATTAGATATTTCAAAACAATATTCCAAAACTGAAATCAAATCATGATTCCAACTTCCCAATTCCTTTCCTCTACTTCCCACCAGTCTTCTGCTCATGTTGACTCTATTTCAGTCCACATGACTGAAAGTAAAAAATACTAAAAGGTGGGTGAATATATGCTTCTGATCAAGACTGTTTCTACAGTTTAGTTTGTGTGTGTGTGTGAGAGAGAAAGAGAGGGAGAGAGAGAGGGAGACAGAGAGACAGAGAGACAGAAAGAGAGACAGAGGGAGACAGAGATAGACAGAGAAACAGAGAGACAAACTGACAGACAGAGGAAGACAGATAGAGAGACAGGTAGGGAGAGAGACAGAGAGAGAGAGAGCATCTCAGCATTTCACTATGCAGTTCAAGCCTTAAACTGACTTTGGAGCCCAGGCTGGCCTGATGGCAGTCCTCCTGCCTCAGCCTCCCAAGTGCTGAGATTATAGGTGTGCACCACCACACACAGCTTGAGTCAATTTCTATTTGTTTGTTTATTTGTTTACTTATTCATTTATTTATTTTCTGAGACAATTTCCTATACTAAGTAAGCAATCAATTATGTCCTATTGACACAGGTTCTCTGGAAATTCTAACTAAAACATTATTTTTCAGCCAAAAGAAGGTAATTTGAAATTTACATTTAAAATGGAAAACATTTTTGTTTATAAAGAAGGGACTTTAATACAGACTCTCAAAACTTGGCTTTGAGAGTTTCTCTGTTCGTGCTCACCAAGTGTAGCCAGGTTTCTGCATTTTTCCTGCTAATGTTCCTACCCATAAAGGAGCCAAAGAAGAGGGCTAACTGGATTAATTGTGCTCCACAACCATTGTTCACTAGGAGCATAACCTAGGTCATGTGCTTTCTTTTTTCTATTTTTCTTTTTTTTAGGGGTAGGACTGGGGTTTAAACTCAGGACCTTGAGTCATGTGTTTTCTTGATGGGGAAGTTGAATTCTCCAACTCTGCTTTGCCCTGTGCCCTTTTCAACTTTGAAGTTGTTACTTTTCTTGTTTTGGTTTACTAATTGTGTTAGCCAAGAGGGCCTAAAATTGTATCATTTTTAAATTCTATAGTATAATTTTGGAAAGATTATTCTTAGTAAGGCAATGAATTGGACATAAAATACATCAATGGAATATAAATATATTACAATTTATTAAGAATGATAGTTTCATTTTCCCTCCAACACTAGTGCTGAATCAGTGTGAGGGACTCCCCCTGTGATTACTTTTGAGACTGCACAAAGTAGAAGATGAAACTAGCTATATGTATAGCCATTTTTGCCATATTCTCTTGTGTTTTTTTTAACTTTCATTCGTCTATTCTGCTTTGTATACCATAAAAGCATACTCTGAATATTCTGTAAATTATACCTTATACGGGTAGCCAATTTTTAAATATTTAGGATAAATAAGTTGTTTAACCTAAAAGTTTTAAATATTTTTTAAATGGGTGGTGGATTATTTTACAGAGCCCAAGAGTATGCCAGGTAGACAAAAACCATCACTGAAAAAGAGGCAGAGAAGACTGGACTTAATCCAGAGGAACCTAATCATCTTCCCTAGAACTGATGGTTAGAATAAATCACTAATACCAAGCTATTACTTTGTCATTTATGTAATTTTGGCTAAAGTATAATGGAAAAGTTCTGATTTTACTTTACAAGCATTCATCTGCACTGTAGGTGAAAAGGGCTGCTAATTCTAATTTTTCATCTTAACTTTATTCAGGTCCCTGAATTCCAAGGCTTTATTCAGAATTTCTGTCTCTCTGTTTCTTCTCAGAATACGGCCTTCTGGCTCAGTGTATGACAGCAGAGAAAAGTAGCTTATTTCCTGAACTTGGTTTTGCTTTTTTCTGGGCTGATAGAGGAGATCGTAATGAGAGTTCACACAAAATTCTACTCTCCCAAAGCGCTGGACAGATAGGCAAGGGCATCTCTCAAGGAGGCAGACACACAGATGGCAAAATCGTCTTCATGTATGAATAACTTGCAAAACACATTTTACTGTGATTATTGCAAGCCCAGGGATAAGTGCATGTGAAGATTTGCATTTGAAGCCAGTAGCAAAAGGACTATAACATCAGCACCTATCCTCTCTCTTTTAGCATGACCTAAAGACCAAGGCAGAGGTATTAAAAGAAGATAATTATGCAAAGGAATGGCCGCAAGTTTTATGTAAACATAGTATTTTGTAATATACTTAAAACAGTTTTGCTCAAGTGTGGTAAGTTCCCTGGGAGTTTCTGTGTGCTCCACAGAGAAAGAGATCCAAGACATTGCCTAAAAGCATGGATTACATTATAATATTCAATTTTACACATGTCTGTTGGAAAAAATATATCATGTTGACACTTTACAGCACTGTTTTTAATGGTTTGGGGGAACCTCCTTTTGGAATATAACAAAAAGGACTCCATATTGATGAAATCCTAGGGTAAAATTGATTTCAACAGCTGAATCGCTCTTTAAAGAACATATGCAAGGGGACAAAGCAGCCTGCCCCAGTTTTCCACAACAATAAAGCCCTGTAAGTACTTTTATTCAGAATTGTGTTCAAATAAAAAGCCAAAATTCCAAAATTGCTGTATCACATTTGAGGCCAGTGGGTCGGCTGAATTTCACAAACCATGGTGGTACAAAAGTCCCAGTTGGCTTCAGACTCAGCCCACAGGCTGTTTGTCTGTGGCAGATGCTGAGCACTTCTGTGTGTGGACTCTGTGATGAAAGCCTTTTGGAAGCCATGGAGAGGTAGAGGCACAGGACAGGAAGATGCGATTGTTCTTGCTACATGAACATTCCAGCTCTCCTCACTGAGAACTGAGCAAAGGAAGCTTGCTTTCGTAGAGGTCGCAGGGACGTGGCAGTGAGCGACCCGGAGCAAGATCCACCCTGTGCATGTGCTCCCTCTGTCTCCCTACCACACTAGGCTGTGTCCTTCAGTGCTCGGTTCAGTAGGCCACTGCTTTTTGTGGATTTCTTTCCTCCCCAGGTTTTTGTCATAAGAGACAGGGGACAACTGCTGATCATGAGCTAAAGCAATTCCCCAGGTCTTCTTTATGATGTTGTGATCCAGCTGTCTCATTTTCCTTTCTCAGACAAAAATCACTTTTGGAACATGGTCCAGGAAAAAAAAAAAAAGGCATCAAAATCCTTGCCTGGCTCTCCAGGTATCATGGAAATGCCACTGTGCCAGGCCAAGGCTATGCATTTAAGATGAGGTCTCTTTCTTTTCTTTAATTCTATCTGAAAGAAACAGCCCCGAACACCACCTGAACAACACACAGTTGGTTTCCCATCACAGTGCCTAGACACGTGTATGTGGGTTCATCCTGAGCATTATTCACTCACCGGCAAGTGAAACATTGACCAGAGAGGAGGAAGATATATTCCCATTTTTTGAACGTCAATAAAGAAATGAAAAGTAATGATGCCAGGGACAGCAGATTAAGCACCTGCTTAGGCAAGCACAGGGACTGGGGTTCAATCCCTGGTGCCACATGCGGCACTGGCCCTGCCTGCTGAGCCAGAGACTGAGTCTGGGTGTAGTGGCTCACTCCTGTAATCCCCGAGCTGGATGGAGTGACTGAAAACAGGAGGGTCACTATGAGTCCAAGCTGCATAGTGAGATTCTGCACCAAATACCTAAAAAAAAAGAAAAGTAATGATGTCAGATTAAAATAATTTCTAATAATACATGTAGTCTATTTGCTTCAGAGTAGAAAAGTAACAAAAAATTTGTGTAGATATAATTTTAAATTAAGAAGTACTCTAGAATTAACAATTAGATTTGTCATAGTCAAGACAGGCATTTAAAGAAGATATTATGAAATGTCAAATGAAGATACAAGATTTCCTTTGTTTATTTTCTATTCTTCTTCTAAGGCCATTTAGAAGATCAGAGGCTTTGCACAAGTTTCCTGAAGGTGATCTTCACAAAGTGAAAAGGCCTCTGGGCATATGTACCCTGAAGAAGATATCAGTTTCCACATCCGTAATCCAAGTGTTCCAGGAGGCTGAGGCAGGGTGATCACAGGTTGAAGTCCAAAATCAGATTGATGTCCAAAACAAAAAAATAGGAAAAGGGTTGAAGGTATAGCTCAGAGTGAACCCCGGGTTCAACTTCTGTAACACACACACACACACACACACACACACACACACACACACACACCAGAGCATCTGATACCCAATTGTTAATTTTACCATAGACTTACCTGATATTGTAGTAACACTGTGTGTGTGCTTGCAGCCCCATCCATAGTAAATGTGAGTGGATCAGGGTGCAGAAAGACTTTAAAAGGGCAGGCACTTCTGGGTGATTCTATGACCACTATGAACCTGTGGTCTACTAATCTCATGTTGAAAATGCAGGACTGGCAGAGACCTGGAAGCATCATCTGTCTTTGTTTCTCTAAGTGATCAGAAGGAGCTTCCAGTCTGCTGGTACTTTACATAGATGGCTTTTTTTCTGATTTTCTAAGCAGGGTTATGGAGACAGCATCATATTTGAATTCAGCCTCCTGGAGAGACAGGAAAGATGGCTGTCACTGTTGTGCAGATGGGAAACTGAACTGTTAAGGTTAGCAGTGGGCTTGCCCTGTGTAAGCGGCAGAGAAGCACTGACCAACCAGCTCTTAACGTTGTTCTCTTCCTATGAAATGGAGGAAACTAAGAACATGATTCCAAAATGGGTTTTGCTTACTTCTCCATGACTATCTAGCTACACAGACTGAGCAAATCCACAATGTTTTTTGCACCTCAATTTTCTGATATGAAAAATGGGTATAATGTTCACTTTCTCTGCCCTACATAGCTGTGAGGAAAATTAAAAATGAATATTCTTTACCTTTTTGTCCTTACTACAAAAGGGGCAATGCACAGTCCTTACTACCAGGATGGTAGGAAAGTTGAAACAAGGAAATGTAAGGGGGATGAGTGGACTGAAGCAGAAGCTTCAGCCTTAATTTAACCTTATTTACAAATGATATTCTTGTCAAGTTAATTGGCTTTTTTGCTATTTAGTCTCACCTAGCCCAGGCTGGTCTCAGACTCACCAAGCAACCTTAGTTAGCCTCAAATTTAGAATCCTCCTGCTTCAGTATCCCAAGAGCTAGAATTACAGGTTGTTACCATGAGCCGTGCTTTCGTTGCACCAGTGCATTTTAAATATCCTTTTCTTAGTCTATGTAGTTTCTATCCTAGTTTGGTTTGTTGGTTTGTTTCCGTGCACCATGCTCAGAGAGGCTTTGCTACATTCCCTCAAGGCGAATGACTGGAATATTTACATGCTGGAGAAAAGCAAGGTCTTGCCAAGGCAGTGTACTGCAGTGGCTGTCCTACTGTGATTTTATATATATATATATATATTGGTAGGAGCCTATAGGAACTTAATAGAATGGAAATCACCAGGCAAAGCATAATGAGGAGTAGGAGTCAAATTATTTTAAGAATTACTAAGGCTTTGTCCCTGGCCCACCCTGAAGAGCTAAGACTCATTTTTTCATGTGACGCGAAGGTGGTGCTTTCTCCTCCCCAGGCTTGTTAGTGCTGCTCAGCTCCAGCCATGATGGCAAATGTCAACCACTCAAAGAATTTGCTGCTTAATTAGATTTGGAAAAGAAAAGGAAAAGGCAAATTCTCAAGGTAGAAATGCCAGGCAGTGTCTAAGAGGCGAAAGCCAGGGCACAGCAGGCATCCTCTCACCACAAGCTTCAACTGAGATGTAGCAATTTACAGCCAGATAATCTAGTGCTGAAAGGACCAAGGAAAAATAACCTTTCTGGGCTTCACGAAGGTTCTGGAGTTTTCTACCTGGAAGGTTCTCTTCCCTCAAGCTGCTTCCTGAATACCTGAATATAGTGAAAATCCTTTCTTAGTTATCTGGCTAACCAAAAGCATTACCCTTTGAATCTCCTTAAAACACACACGTGTGCACATACAATTCATTTTGGTCCAACCTTACGTTTCTCAAAGTGTTTCCATGTATAATGTCTTGGTGAGGATGTGGAGCAGTAGTCAATCTATTTGACAGATGATAGAAACTCAGGAAATGCAGGCAATGTGCACCACATACCAAAGGTGATGTGAAAATCAGACTTTAAGCTAAATCTCTGGAGAGTACAGATCCTATTCTCCACTATTTAGGAATTCAGCTTTCTCTAAATCAATATGAAGCCTTTTTGTTTTTGAATTCAAGATCTGAAACATGTAAAACAAATTGCCTAGATACATTGAAAGAAAGGAAATATATAAAAATGGCTCCTGATTTCACAGAGATAAAACTTTTATGAAAAAATTTAGTCGAATTACAAACATTGCACAAAACACATATTTGCATGTCAAGGGCTTCTCCAGCAGGTGCCAGAGGATACCCTTGGAGAGAGATGCTATCCAGCTGCAGAATGCATAGGATTAATTTTCTAAAGGAAAGAGGTTTGCAGCTAGAAGTTTTAGGGTTCTCATCTCAGAGAGCATCTGTTGAAATAAAAGCAGATGGAACCCATTTTATCTTTAGTTCCTCAGAGAAACCTGACACCTTGGGTACTATGGAGGAAAAATAAAAGCTCATTTTTATATTATCAATTGTAATATAAAGACACAAACATTCCTTGCTCCTGGGGGAGCTGTTTCATTCTTTTTCCTCCCTAGTGAGTTTTATAATTAAGCCTTACTGAAATAAAAACTAGATTTAAACGTTGTATGTACTGAAGAATGCTCTGAGATGCCTCTTTGTTTTTATTTTTGCAGACTTGATGGGCACCCTGTCTGCTGCTGCTGGTTTTGTTTAAAAACTAAGGATTTGCTTGTATGGACTTATCAGCCTGAAATTTCTGCTAATACCATGGTGAAAAACACAGTGGCAGCTCTGCCTTCTTCAGCCTCTCTGTGAAAATCTGACAAGTCGTACATTTACTCATCTCTCACCCTCCGTAAAGATGTCAGAGCCTGACTCGGCATCTGGATTTTCGGGAAGTGTGGAGAATGGAACTTTCCTCGAGCTGTATCCCACATCACTGTCCACATCAGTGGACCCTTCCTCCGGCCACCTGTCGAATGTCTATATCTATGTGTCCATCTTCCTTAGCCTCCTAGCCTTTCTGCTCCTCCTGTTAATCCTTGCCCTCCAGCGGCTCAAAAATATCATCTCCTCCAGTTCTTCCTACCCAGAGTACCCAAGTGATGCTGGAAGTTCCTTCACCAACTTAGAAGTCTGTAGTATTTCCTCTCAAAGGTCCACTTTTTCCAACCTTTCATCCTGAAAAAAAAAAAAAAAAGGAAATGAAAAATTCTTGACTAAAGCAACAGCAGCTTAGGCTTTCCCGTATGGGGAATGTTGCCTCATGGAAAACGTGATCCTTTTGGCTTTAACCTGCCTTCTTTCCTCATCTTTGATTCCTTCACTGGTCTTGTTGCTTTTCACTTGCAAATAGAGAAGCCAATGCCCACAGAAATGAGTGCTGACTTTGAGGTTCGGAATTCCACAGTCGCTACTTGACAGATCTGGAGCTGGGTTTTTCGAGGTGGAGCAGCATTTGTTGGATGCCGTGAGCTCAAGTAAGAAAGCCTCCTAGTGAGGGCTGGAGATGGACTCTTCTTTCTCATTCCTTTTGAAGCCAATGGAGCCAACAGAAACTGGGAAATTAAGTCTGAACTATGTGGGAGATATTTCCCTATTGAAGAGATAAAGCAGAGACATCGAATTTCAAAAAGAAAGTCACTTTAGATCGAATGCGTATTTCTAAATCTGAAAGTAAAAATAGCCAATTTTTCTTTTTCATTTCACTTTAACAAATGAAAGTCACATTTATTCATGAAAATAAGTCATTGGAAAAATTTTGGGAACATTTATAACTTTTAATAGCAAGATGCATATGTGTCTCTATGCAGTTTATAATGTATTTCTGCCTCTTGAGATTTTTCTTGCACTTACGTTGTAGCCATAACAATCCTCAGTTGCAGAAATCTGGGTGATAATTGTTGCTATTGCTAGGAGAAGCACCAGAAGAGACACCAAGTTTTTATTTTATATCTGTAATTTTCATTGGTGAGAATTAAAAATAGGGAAAACATTCATCTAGTTGTATTTTACACAGGAATGACTCCAAGTGGTTGTGTGCATTCCTTTTGTTTAGTTTTGTGATTCTTCTCATTTCAGTGCATAGTCATATTAAGGTCCCCAACATGTCAAAGCTTGATGTTCTTTAGGTTGCAAAATTTAGAGATTAAATTACTAACATATGTGTTCTTATATGCTCCATGAATGTTACATGTCTCTGATAAGTAGTTGTTTCATGTTGATATAATATTCTACATTTGGACTCTAAGATGTGAAGTTCTATTAATGTTGTAGCAACTTGTAGCTGCTGGAGCCTTGGTAATCCTGGGACCTGGCACTGTGATGGGTCCTGGTACGCTTGAACGCGGAGAAGAGAGGTGTGTCATGACATTCAATATGCACATGAACACAGGCAAGGAAAAGGAAGGAGACCAAGTTGTTACTAAACACAACATGAAGCAAACCATCTACAGCTTCTTCAGAATTTTAATTTTAAAAGTAAGTGTTCCACAGCATAAACACTTAACTTAGTGGGCAGCCACTGTATCAACATGTCATAGTCTTCCCATGGCTACCAAATTATTCCTTGCTCAAATACTTTAAAAATGTAAGTGGTGGAGCTTCGATACTTCTCTTGGTGGTAGACTCAGTGCTTTAAATTGAGGAGATGGAAGAAACAGTCTGCCTTTCTGCACTCTGCCTTTGTCATGCTAGAAACCTGTGTCATTCCAGTGCGGATGGGAAAAGTGAGCCAGAAGTCTCTTTTAATCCATAAGCCTCAGTTAAATAAGACCACATTTAAACCTTTATATATGTAAGAACAATCTCCAAACATAGTAAAACCAGCACAAGCTTTCTGCCCTAAAATGTATACTCAGTGAAAAATTTCTCTGCTGCCTTTTAAGGAATAATAGGAGATTGAATGTCATTAGGCAACATAAAATTTGGACTAGAGAGACTGCTCTTTCATATCATTATTAGAATTCACCAAGTATACATATGTGTGTATGTGTGTGTGTACAGATACATTTTCTATCTGTGTTCACATGTTCTAGCTAAAAGTTGTCTGAAAGCTATATAGGATTAGAGACATCTATAGCACCACTTTGCTCTTTATTCTTGTGTTATTTTAGTTATTGGGGAAGACAAGGCCTGGGTAAACTGATTTTTAAAAAATAAAATAACCCATACCCCACAATCTGATTATGATTTACACTAAGGAGTAAATTTTAATCCTTTGCTTCTGGAAGAAATGCAAAGACTTCTGATAGCAAAATTCCTTAAATCAAATCAGATCCCATCTACAAGCACTCCCCACCTCCCCTGCCACAAGACTCTTGCTCTTGACGTTAAATGGAATAATTAGGAGCACATTTCAAAGATGCCATTATGAGTGTGTCAAGGGAACAGACTGTATAACTGGAGATGAATTTGTGTTGTGTGAAAAAGTTCAAAAAGGCTGGAAGATGAGTTTATAAATAAAGAAGTGAAGTCCACTTAAGCCTGATTTATTCTCTGATCATTTTAGGGAAGTGATACACAATTGTATTTCTTAGAAAGGAGGTTTTCATTTTTAGAAAGGAGTTCTAAAAAATCAATACCTATATAGTGAATATGTATGTAGCATCTATAGCTACCTAAAATTTCTATACATCCGTATGTCTGCAGAATTTATCATCTCTCTGCTCTTCTGTAACCCATCTCCTTATCTCTCAGATAGATAGACAGGCAGGCAGGCAGACAGATAGACAGACAGACAGACAGACAGAGATACACATACTCCTACTTAAAAGAAGACAACTAAAACATAGATGTCTAAGCATCTGTCACTTTATGAAAGACATTATCTATGAATATTGTCTATTGATACAGCCTTTATGGTGATAGAGCTCCCTAACCTCTGTCATCACTTCCAACTATCTGGAGACCTCATCAAATCCCCACACATATGGCTTTATTTTACTGTGGTCCTATTGTGAGTTAGGTTATTTGTCAACTTTAATACTATAAGAAGACATTGTTATAAACGGGCATTTATTAAATAAATGGATACATGCTTTGGCACTGAATATAGCAGACACAGTTCCTACCCTCATTAAGTTTACAATTTAATGAAGATGAAAGTCAGAAAATCATATATATATATAATAACAATTTCAGGTAGGTTGTCAAGAGAATATAACTGTAAAATGATAAGCCACAAGGGCAGTTCACTTAAGATATTGTGGTCAGGAAGAACATTTGGAGATTATGGAGAAGAGTGACCTCTGCGAAGAAAAGAGTGTATTCCCAGGTCCTGCCACACAAAAGGCCTTGACTCATGCACACAGCAAAGGCTCTACATTCAGATGCAGAGTAGGCAGATGAAAGTCTGAGCAAGCTCAAGCTATGCAGACCCCCTAGTTGTACAGGAGCTTGGAGTTCATTCTGAGTGCAGTGGGGTCCAATGAAGGAGCTTAAGAAGGGAAGTTATATAATTGAATTTCTGTTTAAGAAAGGTTACTCGACTTGCTTTCTGAAAAATAGACCAGAGACGAACAAAAGTCCTTGTCAGCTCCACACTGGGTAGGATATGAGAGTGGGTGGAGAGTGTGCTGTCTGTTACAAATATCTGTTCACCTTCTAGCCACAGAAATGATATTAGCTAAGAATGAGTTTAACCATACAACTTCTGCCTCTCCCTCTGTCTTTCACACACACACACATTTTTCTGATTCCCATAACCTCCCATACCTTGACCCAATTTGGTCCTTATTTTAAAGTCTTCAATTGTCTGTAGCCCCAGGAACACTTACTCAAGTATTCTTAACATAATGTATGACTAATGTTCTCATGAAACTCTAATACAGAAGTAAAATTGAAGCATTTAAAACTGTGCTCTTTTTAAAATTCCATCCCTCAACAAGCTATCCTTCTTTGTACATTATATGGAACATTCCTTAGAATTCTAGCCTCTTGGAGATAGTGGATATTTTCAGGTAGCCTCTCCTTGGTTATCTGTCTGCTCTAGTTAACTAGTGCCACCTATCACGGAACATAAGATTTGGATTAATTAAGACATGCTTTTACTCAAATTACCAAGCCCTAAATACTACTTCTGTGATATTTTTAAAAAATCATTATTATTCTTTTGCGGTACCTGGGATTGAACTCAAGACCCTATGCTTCCCAGGCAAGCACTTATTCCACTGAGCTATCTCCGCAGCTACTTCTGTGATCTTTGACACCTTCTCTGAGGCAGGCTTTGGCAACATTCTGTGATGAGTAGTTAACAAGTTCTACGTAAATTTTTAATGCCACATTGGTTAATACACAGCATATGTTACATATGCAAATGTCAATCGTATATAATATAAAATTGTTGACTTCAGAAGTTTTAAAATTTCCTATTTCTGACTACTGCCTTGTTTCCATGCCTTCCTGCATCTAGTTTCTCTTCCATTCTTCCCTTCTCCAGAAACCCAGCCTAATTTTCTATGCACCATTGCCCTTTTACTGTTCTGCTGTCTCCTCCTTGCTTTTGCCTGCCTCTTCCATAAGTCTCACCAAGACCGATGGGCACACAGGGAGAACTCCTGCAACTGCTTCCCCCAGAATCTCCATCCATTCATGCTCATCCCCTTTGGATGGACTCCTGGTGTTTGGGACAGTTTTGGATCAAAATGCAATCAATAACATTGATGAAACAGATCAAGAACAAAGAGATTGATGGTGAGTTCTGCTTGGCCTAAGAGTCATAATAGATGTGCTGAAGGGAGTTAGAGTCACAGTCAAACTTAAAGTGATGCAAGGAAGATCAGGTCTGAGTGAGATGGTGCCTTCAAGATCTAAGCCTTCTACTTAAAGCCTAAGCATCTATCATTTGCATGAGACAATTTCTACTGATACTACTCTCTACTGAAATAGAGCTTGATTACTTCTGTAGTCACATCTAAATACTCAGAGACCTCATCAACCCATTGCAAGCCTAGCTTTTCTTTATTTCTGGATTGTTGTTCAGATTGCAGAGTTGGCTCAGTTAGCCAGCACCCATGTTAGCTGGTTCAGCGCACCTACCAGCATAGCACTGCTTTTCAAACCACCCTCATTTTCTTAGGAGTATTTAGAGTAGTCATTATGCTGCTTATTCCCAGCATTCAGAATAGAAAATTCTTGCATGTTGATGCTTATGGATTCCCAAATTTCAAAAACTGAAGCTTATGATTTATTTATAATAAAATCCATCCAATTCCAAAGCTATAGTAATTCAGCTTGGATGATTCAGAGTCTAATTCAAGATCCCTTGGTGCTTCCTCGTGTTATTATAAATATCACTTTGCCATGTATACACAGATGGAAGTCCATAGAGAATTCTGATTGAAAGTATGCCAGATTATTACACTGTCAGTTGTAATAACATTAAAGTATTTAAACATACTACTAGCTGTTGAAGGTACTTCATCAAGCAATAATAATAGTAATGATAAGTAATACTAGTTACTAGTGTGGATATGGTTCATTCTATAATCCAGTTACTCATATAAGCACTTTTTAACATTCACTCATAATATTCATGTAGTAGGTAATATTATTTGTGTTTTACAAATTATAAAACTGAGAAAGTTCACAAAACTAATAAGTGGTAGAATCAAGGCTCCAACACAAAAATCAAGCTCTGTTTTTTTCAGATTAACTACAATATTTCATATATTTTATTACCTTCATTCATTTTTTATTAATGATTTGGTACAGGATCTCACTATGCAGCTCATGCTCATAGTGATCTACCTGCTTTTGCCTCCCCAGAACTGGGATTACAGGCATGTGCCACCACGCCCGGTCTCAGTGGATGGCTCAGCATGCCCAGGGGCAGGGCCAGTGTAGACTGGTCCCTGCACTTGCCTAGGCAGCACTTATTCTGCTGAGCTATCTCGTCAGCCCATTCATGTTTATTTCTAATAGATATGGTTAAGGAATAAGTACCTAGTCAAGCATTAAACTTTGTCATCCCAGAATAGTATAAATGTACACTTGCTAAAAGTTGAGAGAAGTATATTAGCCTATAGCTAAATGTGGATGCAAGTATTATATAGCCTCCTTATTCACTGACATAGAAGAGGCTAAAACTATATAATATTGAAAGGACCCTGCTTCTGAAATGTGAACACAAAAGCATCTCAGTTCTATGGGCAGCCCAGGAAACATGGGAACACACACACACACAACATGTAGGTGGGAGTCCCTTTTGGAGATACAGCCACTTATAAAATGACAGGTGGTCCTTTCTTTAGCAAATATTTACTGAGCACCTAATATTAACTGAGTATTGCTCTTTGATGAACAGTGAGCAAAATCTTTCAAGAAGTTTACATATAGTGGAGAAGACGGAACAACAATATAAAGAAAATATAGAGTGTGTTGAGTAATTATAGGTGCAAAATAAAGCAAAGAGAGAGAAAAGTTGAATTCAAATGGAAGTTTAGGTAAAATGAAACTTTTTTGAGAGGATGTTATTTAAATCACATCATTTTCTCCCATCTCTAAAATTACAACTGAAAGCGAGACCTTCTAGAAAATTATAACATGAAAATGATTGTTGGATCTCCATTATTTCAATCCCTTGGAGTCTGCAACATAAAACCCCAAATCAAAACACAAGCCTCCAGTCACCTGGAAAAAGAGAAAGAAAAAAATGGTCCCTCTTACATTGAATTGACCTCTCATTTCTCTCTGTCTTCCACCCACTGATGTGGCCTACATGGCCAATTTCAATTTCAACAGCTTTGATTTTTTTACCTAATTGAAATGAATGCACTTTGGTGTCCTGCCAAACCAGCCTCAGTGAAGTGGCTAGAAGCAAGAATAGAGTGCTATTAGCACTTGCTAGCTATAAAATTAGCTCTACTCGAAAGGGAGTGTACAAGGCACAACAGACACACAGAGCAGGAAACCTACTTCCGAGTTGAAGAGGTGTTAGGCAGGCTGCTTGGAAGATGCCAAAAAGCTTCTGGAAGAACAACATATCCCAAAGCATGTGCGAAGGATTGCTGGGCATTCCGTACTGCAGAAGCACAAGGCTGATCAGTAGACCAGCAAAGAGCCATCTTCAGAATACTCTCACCTTCCACACGTGGGCCAGCACCGTCATTCCTAGGCTCTTGTTGGTTTAACATCACCTCAGGGCTTGTAGTTAGATACCACTGTAGCTAGGCAGCATAGTGGCAGGATGGGGTCTGAAATACAAAGTCAAAGACAAAGAGTCGCCTTATGAGGAGGCCGTTCCTGCCCTTTACCTTCATCTCAGAGGAAAGAAGACATATTTCCTGGTAAGTACCCCAGGAAGGCAATAAGGATATCACGTCTCTTCCAGGCAATGCAGAGAATGGAGTTTCCAGATACTAGCTGGCCAGGGTCTCAGCCACCAGACCTTGTATGCTGCATTATATTTGGGTGTTATTTTGTAGCTGGGGATAGTTGCTGAGCCCTCATAATAGAAGAATGCCATGACTATGTGCTCCACAAATTTATCTGAAAGTAAAAAGGCTGTGTGTGTGTGTGCTTCAAAATTTCAAATCTTTTTTCCTCAGTTTTTGACACATCGGATAGCTTAATAATGCTCTTGAATGAGGGAGTAAAAGACAGACCAGCTATGCATGAATAAATGCTCTCTCCTCCACATCGGAGGACAGCAGATGAACTCAGATCGTGAGGAAAAGTGACTCACGATGATGTCATCAGAATCATTAAAAAACTGGTGGAAATGATGTTAATCAGAGACCCTGTGAGGATCCTTTCAGGGCACTGGCTTCTTCATGACAGCTCTAGCAGATATTCTTTTGCTTAATCAAGAGGGTGGAAAGAAACCATACTGGAAGATATTACTGCATGGATCACTGAGTTTTAGAAGTAATAGTTTGATGAAGCAGAGCTCATTCTATGCCCTGCAAATGTCCATGAGAACAGGGAAAGTGGTGATAAGTCAGCCCACAAAAACAAAGGGATCCTATTTAGTTCACGGAACTTGTCCTTTTGAGACTTTAAACCTCTTTCTGACTCCACTAGAGCAGCTCTCAATCAGCTGTTCCATATAAATATCAAAGTATTTCAAGCTTATTTGTACTCCTTGCTTCAGTGACCCTGCAGACAGTTTATCTTGCACTGTTTGCTGGGTTGAATAAAATCCAGGGTTCTGCCTGAATTTGTTTTCCCTGTTAGAGATTTTGCTGCCTCCTGCCTTGGGCTTCTTTAAGCCAGTAAAAGTAATTTGTTCCACTACATTCTCTCTCCATCTCCTTCTGAGGCTGCCCTTTACTAACCTCAGAGGTTCTCCTCTATGGCTTCCCTTCTCTCAACTACTTTTCCAAAGAGTGCACAGTACTCCCATTTAGAAACTTGCTTAAAGATTTTACCCAGTTCTCAGAGTGAACAGCCCTGCTCCTTGAAACTCTCTTATCCTGAACTCCCCACAGAGATAAAGTTGTAGAGACATTTGCTTCCCAATCTATGACAGTTTCTCCATAGAACTTGCCTTTCAATTACATTGCAATGAAAAAGTCCTAAGGGCAGATTCATGGAATGATTGTGTGTCTCCTGGTTAGTTGGAGCATAGCCAGCTAGCTATCTGATACAGAATTTTCAGAAAGCATCTAGAATGGTCATGTTTGCTTTAGTAATGGTATAACACAAGAC
This sequence comes from Myocastor coypus, assembly GCA_004027025.1. NCBI lineage: Eukaryota > Metazoa > Chordata > Mammalia > Rodentia > Myocastoridae > Myocastor > Myocastor coypus. The sequence continues at coordinate 46,858 of PVJA010010121.1, forward strand.
TGAAGTAGAAACTCCAAATAGAAACAATGTCATAATAGCCCATTCCCAGTTGTTATGGTTTGGACGAATAAGAAGTTGTCTGAGAGGCTCACGTGCCCAGAGGTGAGGGTCTTTGGAAGGTGATCACATCAGTTTTGGGGTGGGGGGGTGTTTGCCTTACTCATAGATTAATCCAATGATGAGTTCATAGCTGAATATACAGTTAGAGTTAAGTCACTGGGGGAAGAACCTATCTTCAACACCTTCTTCTTTCCCTTGCTTCTTCCAACCCAGTCTGCTTCCTGGCTGCTGTAAGATAAGTCACATTGCTCCCCTGCACCCTTCCACGCTGATGTTTCTGCCTTAGTGCCAGCTAACCGCAGACTGAAACCTTGCAGTTGACAAGGCCAAGTGACGCCTTCCTCTCTGAAGCTGCATATGTCAGATATAGCCATACCTTGTTACCTTTGAAGTTAAATTTTGTCCTAATATTCATTGTTTAATATTTAAACTACAAGCCTGGACTCATCTGTGTCAATTGTCTTCTGACTGGTCACCCTTTCCAGCTAAAACAATTCATTTGGTACTTACTGTATTTGACACTCATCACACTTTTCAGAACCAATTAACAATGAGAACCAAGGTACTGTAGAACTTTTGTGTTAGCATGTTTCAGAACCCAAATATGTCAATAGTTGGCAGTGTTCCTTCCACTCTGTAAACAAGCTTGCTAATCTCAAGATGCACCAAAGGTACAAGCTGTACCTGGCCTGTAACTGTTTCTAGTGTGTTCCTGCACTTGTTAAGTTCCCTTTGCTCCCAAGAGACCCCCACCCTACCTGATAAATGGTATAAAAGTACATTCCTATACTAGCTGGGGGACCAAACTTTGGAGTAGGCCGCTCCTCAGAGCCTGTCAGCATAATAAAGCTTTGTTCCCTCCAGTTGTCCAACTGCCACTTGATTTGTTCACCTCAGATAAATCTAAAATTGCCATCAGAGAATTACTACATTTTGTCCCAGCAACAGAAAGTTAAAATGTCTTCCCACATGAATGTTATATGCAGTATCTCATTTGTATGCTGGGGACTGAGCCCAAGTCCTTGCACACACCAGACAAATAAATACTGAAATCCCAGCCCCAATATTTCAAATTTGAAAAAATAATTTAGTCAAAAATATTCTGCATTAAGAACACCACTTTTAAAGATACTCATTTTCTGTTCAACATCACTGGTCATTCAAAGGATAAAAATTATAACTACACTGAGATTTCATCTTACCCTGAAAGAATGGTTATCATCAAGAAGTCAACCACTAACAAATGCTGGAGGGGTGTGGGAAAGTGGAGCCTTTCTCCACTACTGGTGCAAGTATAGACTTGTAATAACTGCCAAAATCAGTGTGGAGATCCCTAAAAAAAAACTCAGATTAGAAGTTCCATTTGACCTAGCTATTCCCCTGCTGGGACTATTTCCAGAAGAACTGAAAACATCATATCATGGTGTTTTATATGCACCTATGTTTACAGAAGCACAATTTATAATAGATAAATCTTGGAAAAACCCAAATATTCACCAACCAAGGAATGGATAAAAAAAAAGTGACCTTTTTATACAATGGGGTATTACTCAGGCATAAAGAAGAGCCTTGAGACTTATAGATAAGTGGATGCAAATTGAGACCATACTTATAAGTGAAATAAACCAGACTCACAAACGTAGACATCATATTGTCTCCCTAATGTGAGAAGCTGAAAAAGTAGATAAGATCCAAAATGTAGATAGATATTGTGAAATGTAGATAGATATATGAAATTCTGTCCCAAAACAAAGAGAAAAGAAAAAAAGACAGAAAGGAAAAGCAAATATATATATATATATATATATATATATATATATATATATATATATATATATATATTTATTTATTTATATATATATATTTATTTATTTATTTATTTATATATATAAAGATAGTTATACTATTAATTTCTCTTAATTCATTGACAGTGAAAGACTTATGCTAACATTGTTTAAACAGTTAAATACAATATGTTGTGCTCTATTGAGTAACTAATTTAAAGATAACAACATAGCCGGGTGTGGTAGCACACGCCTGTAATCCCAGCACTCAGGAGGCTGAGGCAGGAGACCAGCCTGGGCTACAAAAGTGAGCTCAAGGACAGCCTGAACTGCACAGCGAGACCCTGTCTCAAAAAAAAAAAAAAAAAAAACATGAAATGTATTGACGATTTTTACTCTTCTATTATCTTGTTTTGATATTCATGGTCCTAATTTAAATTAGGCTTGAGAAAATATACAGGACGTCAAGGCTTTGAGGCTATATATGGCTAAGAATGCCAGAAGAGCTCAAGGTCACTAGGAGCAGAAGAGCACTAACGGAGGAGCTGTCTGGTGTGTTCCTAGTGGCACTCAGATGAGCTGGTGTCAGTTGCTCAGAGCAGCAGTGTGGATCGCAACTGACCTGCTCTCTTCTGGTGTCATTTGACTGTTTGTGAGGTCTGGTTTCTGCCCACACACTTGTACCCATGCATACATGTATACTCTTCCAAGGACTGAATATTCTATGCTGCTAATGGTCACCAACTTTCATGTCTGTAAATCCAACAGCTAATTTTCAGTCCTGGCCCTGTCTGAACTTCTGGAAACATCTGATATACTGGTAAATGCCATCCTCAAAATCCTCTTTGACTTCTTTTCAAGAGCCCGTCACTCCCCGCCAGTCTCCTGGCCACAACTTTTCAAGACCTTTCTCTACATCTTCTCAACTCGTCTTCTAAGCGCTAGGTATCTGGGCCCGGCCTTCCTTCCTCCCACTGCACACAGCCACGGCTGCTTCCCTGGCCTCATTGCCATCTCCATGCCATTCACTTTCAGCTGACCTAAAAATCTAACTTCCTTTTGCCACAAACTCGGCATATCCCATACTAGACTCCTCACCTTCCTGCCCTTCACCCGTTAACCTGCCCCCTCTTTCTGAGTCCTGTGATACTGATCCCACCCGCTGCCACACTTACATTCAGACAACCATCAAGTCCTTATCTTCAGCCCTCCACAGCACTTTAGAATTCAACCACTTCTCCTTAACATGATTACCTTACTTTAAGCCACTTAACAAGGATCTTTAAATGAACTTCTGGCTTTTGCCCTCACTCCCCTCCTCAATTCTTTCTCCAGCAAGCAGCCGAGGTGATCTTTCTAAAAGAAAAATTTGATGATCCATTTACCATCCCTTAGTGGCTTTCCATTGAATTCAGAATAAAGTTCTCCAGAGAATAGGAAAAGAGGCCTCTGGACTTTGCTCTTCATCCTCTCTCTCTCACCATCATTTCAACAGCTCTACTCTCTTCCTCCGACCTTTGGAGCCTCCAATCTTTGCACAGATCCCTTCCTTTTGTCTACATCATTTACCAGTTCCTTGCCATCCCTAATGCCTGCCTAGCTTATTGTTATCCTTGAACTTCACTTAGATATTGTTTCCTGTATCCCAGGCAGGCTGTCTCCTCTGCATTGCACACTGCCCCGTTGATGGAGCCGATAGCATTCCACACTGCAGTGCTCTCTCTCTGTCTCTGTCTCTGTCTCTGTCTCTGTCTCTCTCTCTCTCTGTCTTTCTGTCTCTCTCGACACTCTGATCTATTCTCAGGCATGGCTAAACCTAGCCTCCCAGGCCAGAACATGAAAAGTACACCCAATAATAGACCCAAAAAATGATAGAGTGGTGGTTTCAGGAAGAAAACAAAAATTCTTTGTGCATATCAACATTCCCATGCAAAATATATTTAAGGGAAACACAAATAAAATAATCTTTTAGTTGTTTGCTTAGACACTATGCAGTGTCTCATAAAAGAAGTGTAAAGTGAAGAGCTTAGTTTAAGTGAGTTTTCTAAATAATTTAAAGCAGAAATGTTAATGTAGCCCTTGACATCATTTACCCTGTTTGATCAATAAGTTGCTCAAGGCTTTGGGCTGTGTCTCTTCTCTCCCTGTGAGGTTCAAGTGCCAAAATCAGACGCTCAGTTCCCTCCCCTTGCGGTGGGCTGTGTGTACCTCCTGATTCTTAATTCTCCTCTGGATCCTCTTTTTCATTGTTGAAGGAACTCCCGTGATTCAGAAGCTTGCAATCTGTCTTCCGCAATAAATTAGATGTTTTCCTTCAAAGCAGACTGAGCACAATTACCCAAGGCATATCACACAGCAGTTAAGTTAGAGAAACATATAACAGCTCTTTCATAATCACAGGACACCAGCTTACAAGCTACAGGTATATGTAGTCATTATTTTTTTTTTTTCAAGGCAAGATCATAGTTCAACTGTGCTCAATTTTGTTGTCATAGTGAATCTGAACTACAATGAAAACTTCTTTGGAAAGAAAGTGTGCTATTAGTACTCAGTGCTCTGATTTTTTCCTATAAGATAAAGATGGTATTTCCTCCTCACCCACCCCCAAAGAAAACACTTAATACTTTGACATTTGATATAAGGCAAATGTAATGAAAATGTAAGACCTCATTAAAATTAAGATGATGAAATTCTCTAGTGCATAAATTTATAGACTGAGATCTTTGCTGAAGTTCAGAAATGTGGATTTGGGATCTGTATTAGTGTTTTGCTAGAAAAACAGATATAACACAAGATATACAAATGTACAGGAAATTACAAGATTGACTTATAATGGCCACCCACAGAGCTGCATGAGGAAGCGTGTACAGGGATTCTGCACAGTCAAGCCCAAAGGACTCAGTGCAAAATCTGGAGATCGTGCAAGTCTGTCTCAGGAAGTTGGTATGTCTGTGATGGCTGAACGGCACTGGAAGGCTGCAGGGTCTGCACCAGAAACCAAGCAATCTGTGCTGGAAGCAAGGAGATGATGGCCATGCTGAAGATGAAGACTGAAGCCCTTAGGAAGAACAGAAGCAGGCCTGCCCTTCCCCATCTTCCCTTTGTACCAGCCCAGGTGAGGAACCACCGTGTGGTGGGTCTTCTATACTCTAGGGTATAGAGTTGATGAACTGGTTTATTAAAGCTTCTCTTAAGTTACTTCTGAAATTGACACAGTCAGTCATTATAAAATAGGGTTTTTATCTTTTATATTTATTGCAGCACTATTTTTAAGTTAATTTTATTGGCGCATTTTAGACATACATAAGGATCCATTCATCACAGGGAATTTGTACCTGTACGTGATACTCTTGTTTCTTCTTTCTTCCCCCAATCCTCTACCTTCCCTCTTTCCCCAACCTCTCCCTTTATTTTTGAGGTTTTATTTTCTACTGTCTTTTTCTTTTCTCTTCTTTCTGCCTTTCCACTTATTCCGCTTCCCATTTGAACATTTTCGTATTCCCCAATATCTACTATATACCTTGTTCCTCATTTACCCTTTTGGTTTCTCACATCAAAAAAACAATACTGTATTTAAACATCTGTGTCTGATTTATTTTACTAAGAGTGTGGTCTCAAGATACATCCATTTTCTAGAAATGTCTCAAGTTTATCCTTCTTTATGGTGGAGTTGTACTGAATTGTGTAAAAAAAAAAAAAAAGAAAAAAAGAAAAACCTACACCACATTTCCTTTATCCATTCACCCACTGATGGGTATTTAGGTTGTTTCAAAGATTTAGCTATTGCAATTTGTGCAGCTGGACTGGCAAGATAGCTCCGTGGACTAAAGTGCCTGCTTAGGTAAGCTTAGACAAGTACAAGGACCGCAGTTTGATCCCTGGCACCCCATGCTGTGCCAGCCCCTCCCCCAGGGCGTGCTGAGTCAGCCAGAATCTGAGCCTAGTGGTGCATGCCTATAATCCCAGAGCTGGGGAGGCTGAAAAACAGGAGAATCACTATGAGTCTGAGCTGCATAGTGAGACCCTGTAACAACCAAATATATTTAAAAAGATAGAAAGGAAAACAAGTTGTGCTGTTATAAACATGGGTGTGCTTTTAATTCTCTCAGGACAATATCAACAAAAGGACCAGCTGGGTTGAAAGGAGCATCTAGTTTTGATTTTTTGAGGGCTCTCACACTGATTTCCAGTAATTACACCAGTGTAAACTCCCAACAACAGTGGAGAAGATTTCCATTTTCCCACAGCCATTCTTTCTGGTTTGGGATGGAATATCAGTGGCATTTTAATTTGCATCTCCTAAATGACCTGTATTGTTGAACCTTTTCAAGTATTTATTCTCCCTTCTTCATCTGAGTAGTATCTATTTAGATCAGATGTTCATTTTTGGAATGGGTCTTTAAATTTGGAAAACCTTTGTTTTTGCCAGTTCTTTATATGTTCCGGATAGAAGTCCTCTGTCTGAAAAGCAGCTGGCAAAAAATTTCACACTCTGGGAATTGTCTATTCAGTCTGTTGATGGTTTATTTTGCTGTGTAAAGGCTTTTCAATAAGATGAGATTCTGGTTGTTGATTGTGCTATTTCCCATGCAGTTGGGATTTGCTCATAAAGTCTCTGCCTATATTTGCAAGATATCTGCCCATTCTGTCTTTCAGAAGATTTGGTGTTTGTATTTTACTGTTTATGTCTTTGGTCCATTTTGATTTTAGTTTAGTGTAAGATAAGAAATATGTATCTAGTTTTAATCTTCAGCATGTGGAAAGCCAGATTTCCCAGCATCATTTGTTAAAGAAGCTATCTTTCTTCCAGTAAAAACATTTAGCTTCCTTGTCACCTTGGGGCTGTTTCTGCATCTTTCAATCTGTTCTATTGATCCTAAGGTCTATTTTTGCTAGTGTTACGCTATTTGTATCACAATAGCTTTTTAGTATAATTTCAAGTCAGAAACTGTGATGCCCCCTACTTTCCTTTCATTGCCAAGAACTGTTTTGTTATTTTAGGTCTCTTCTGGCTCCATGTGAATTTTAGGATTGTGTTCTATATTTCTGTGAGACATGCTACTGGTATTTTGATTGGGATTGTATTAAATCTGCATAACAGCTTCAGTAGTATGGCTATTTTCATTATGTTGGCTCTTTTTGAGTTAGTTTTTACCCAAGAACAAGGGATGCTTTTCCATCTTCTCATAAGCTCTTTGCTAACTTTTAACAGAGTACATAGTTTTCAATTTCCTTCACTATTTTATATTAATGCTGTTGTGAAAGTTATAGTTTCCATAATTTCTGCTTTAGTAAGTTTATTGTTTGTTTACAGGAATGTTATGTATTTTTGAGTGTTAACTTTATATCCAGCTATGCAACTGAATTCTGTTATTAAATCTAGAAGTCTTTTGGTGGAGTTTTTGGGGTCTTCTACGTAGAATATTATTTTATCTACATATAATGATAATTTATCTTCTTACTTTGATATAATTTTCCTTTTATTATTTTCTCTTGTCTAATTCCTCTGGCTAATGTTTCCAAAACTATGTTGACTAGGAGTGGTAATAGCAAATATCCTTGTCTTGTTCTTGATTTTAGAGTAAAAGCTTTCAGGTTTCTTTCAATTTAAATTGGTGTTGGTTTTGGATTATAATACATGGTTTTTCTCAGATTGAAGTATAAACCATTCCCTCCAATTTTCTGTAGTTATTTTTTTAAATCATGAATGAGTGTTGGATTTTGTGAATTGGTTTTCTTCGTCTATTGAAATGATCAAATGAATTTTGTGCTTGGTTCTATTAACATAGTATATTACATTTATTGATATATGTATATTGAACCATCCCTGCATCACTAGGATAAATCCTAGTTCGGTATGCTATACAATATTCTTGATGATTTGCTATATTCTGTTGGTCAGCATATTGTGTTTGTTTGTTTCTTTGTTTATTAGGGCCAGCTCAGCCTGCCCTGGGTGTGGGGCTAGCATAGTGTGTGGTGCAGGGGATGGTCCCTGCCATTACCTAAGCTTTCTTAAGCAGGCACTTTAGAACACTGAGCCATCTTGCTGGCCCAGTCAGCATATAGTTGAGGATTTTTGCATCTGTATTCCTTAGGGAAATTGACTCATAGTTCACTTTTGGGATTGGATCTTTCTCTGGCTTTGGTATTACTATAGACAGCTAAGTTGGGTAGAAATATTATGGGATGTCAGACAGGGCTAGGCTTTTGAAGCAGTCAGTGCAGAGATGAGACCACATTGCAACTGTGGATGGAAGCACATTTATCAAAGGTCAGGTCTTAAGATAAAGACAAACTGACCGACCATCTTGATCCAGCAGCATGGCAGCTCTACCTGGGACCTGCCTGCGCACCATCTTGAACCAGCAGTGTGGCAGAACCACCTCGGAGCTGCCTGCCTACCATCTTAATCCAGCAGCATGGCCGGCCTGACTCTACCCACCACCCCGGACTCTGCCCACCACCCCGACCTTGTCATTCAGCAGCCTCAGCCCACATCCTTACCCTTGCTTATGAACAGCCTGAGCTCCAATTCCACCCACCTTCCTGACCAGGCCTCATGACAGCTAGGTAAGAACACTCTCAGCCAGTGTTCATCTCTAGACTCAACAACTGCCTGAACCCTGACTCCACCCACGGGCCCCACATGACCACCAACCATCCCCACACCACCGTCCTGACCCATGGCAGTGAGCTGCCTGAGCTCCAACTCACAGTTAGGCACGTCTGCAGGGGAACAAGCTTGGTGGATCCAGACTCTAATTTCCATAGGCATTAACTACATAAGTCCATCAAAGTGGAGATCACCGCTATAAAAAATGATAAAGACAAGGAGCAAGATCCAATCTCAGGTCCCGAGTCTAGCCAAAACAAATACAGGAGAAACTAACATGTAAGAAAACCAAAATCATGCAGAGGAAATCTCTGAATCAGTAGAATCTGAGGTAGACAGACAAGTGCAGAAACGTATAGAGCAACTCAGATCAAAGGTAACATGTGAAGCAAAAAAAAAGAAAAAAGAAATGCATGAATTAATAGACTCTGAAATGGAAAAACAACTGCAGAAACCAGAACAGAAATAACCTCTGAAGTTAAAAAGGACCTCTCTAAATTAATACCATCTAAAGTAGGTGAACAGCTACAGAAAGGTAGAGAGGAGAACAGAGTAGAAATAATCTCTAAACTAGAGCGAGAAAGGATAACTATAATGAGAGACTTCAATACTACTAAAGAAGACCTTGATAAAAAATTAGAGAATAGAAAAATGATGGATTCCCTGATTGAACAATAGAGGAAAGAAATAGATCACATGAAATAGTTGCAAAGATATATATATATATATATATATATATATATATATATATATACATATATATATATATATATAAAATCTCAATCACAAGTTGGCAAAGCTGTATGAACAAAAGTGAAGATAGAGTCTCAGATCTTGAAGACACAATTGCAGCTTGTGAAAAGGTAAGAAAGGATCTCTTAAAAACAACTAGGATGTAGTAAAAAATAATTCAACATCTGCAAGATGATGCAAAAATGAACATCGTAAGATTAATAGGAATTAACATGAAGGAAGGAGTCAAAACAAATGACATAAAAATAATATGGGCAGTGTAATTGCAGAAAATTTCCCAAATATGAGAAAACTATTAGACATCTAGGTAACTGAAGCATACAGAACCCCAAATAATATCAACCTGAATAAAAATACACCCAGACATATAATAGTCAAGATCTCAGAAATTCAGCAGAAGAATAATATAGTAACAGCTGCTAGAAAAAAGAAACATATTATGTTTAAAGGAAAACCCACCACAGTAATGGCAGATTTCTCCTCACAAACCATGAAGTCAAGAAGATCATGGAGCAGAGTGCTTCAAGTCCTCCATGAAAATAAATTTAAGCCCAGACTGCTATACCTGGCAAAACTCTCTTTCAAGTATGAGGGAGAAGTGAAATACTTCCATGACAAGGAACAACTAAAGACTTTCATGACGTCAAAGCCAACCCTACACAGTATACTAAAAAATATTTTAGAGAGGGACCAAAATGACTCAAACTCAAGAAATGAGAACAGAAAGGTCCCAACAAATAGGCTACTCAATTAAACACAGGAGAAAAAGGGGCAAACAATAATAAGTAAAAGTCATGTCAATCATAAATCAATACATTTCAATTATAACCATCAATGTAAATAAACTCAATTCTCCAATTAAAATAAATAGACTGGCAGAGTGGATAAGGAAGCAAAATCCAACAACATGCTGTATACAAGAAACACACTTAACTCACAAAGAAACTCATAAGCTAAAAGATAAAGGAATGGAAAACAATACTACATGCACCACCACCTCAGAAAAAAGCAGAGATAGAAACTCTGTTTGCAGTCTAAACTTCAAACCAAGATTGATCAAACAAAATAAAGAAGGCCACTACATACTGGTTAGGGGAAAAATTCAAGATGAGGAGGTAACACTCATAAATATGTATGCAGTCAACACAGGAGCAACAAGTTATATAAGGCAAACCTTATGGATGTGAAAAACCCAATATCCAATACCACAATCTTAACAGGAGACCTTAACACCCGCTTATCCAAAAAAGATAGGTCAAGCAGACAAAAAATTAGCAAAAAAGTAGCAGAACTGAAACAGAACTTGGAACAACTGGAATGAGTAGACATACACAGAGTGTTTCACCCAACCACTTCAAAATACACATTTTTTTTCAGCTGTACATGGGACATTTTCTAAAATAAACCACATATTAGTACATAGGTCATGCTTAAGTATATGCAAGAAAACAGAAATTATCCCATGCATGTTATCTGACCACAGTGCAGTGAAACTGGAAATAAATGACAAAAGAAACTACAAGAACTCCAGAAATACATGGAAATTGAATGATACTCTTCGGAACAGCCAGTGGGTTACAGATGAAATTAAACAATATCTAGAATTCAATGAAAATTCAAACACAGAGACCCAAACCGCACCGCTGGAAGCCAAGCCCACGCGCCCGCCGCGGCCCAAGCTACAGCACCGAACCCATCAAATAGCTCATTTGGCAACCGATCTGGTCCACGAGCCTACCAGGACTACTCAATCCCAAAGCTCCACCTCCACCTACAGACCACATCCACCAGGATTCACAAAAGCTAGCAGCCAGAGCTCCAACACAGAGTCAGGAACCTCTGTAGAGGAAACAGCTTGGAGTCTCCAGACCAAACGCCCATAGACACAGCATAACGCCACCAAAGTGCAGAGGTCGCTTCCATACAAAATGATAACAACAAGGAGTAGGAGGCAATCTCAGGACCCATGGCCACCCAAACCAAATACAGAAGACACTATCATGGAAGAAAATGAGAATTATACAGATGAAACCTCTGAATTGGTAGCGTCTGAGGCAGACACACAAGTGCAGAAACTTATGGAGCAATTGAGATCAGAGATAACATCTGAAGTTAAAAAAGAAATACATGAACTGGAAAAACGGCTGGAGAAACGTATAGAGGACATCAGAGCAGAAATAATATCTAAAGTTGACAAAGACATGCCTAAATTAATAGCATCCCAAGTAGGGGAACAACTACACAAAAGTAGAAAGGAGAACAGAACAGAAATAATCTCTGTATTAGAGAGAGAAAGGATAACCATAATGACAGAC
>PVJA010010122.1:0-58358 GCA_004027025.1 Myocastor coypus
TCCCCCCTTTTCTCTCTGCCCCTCGCTTGGCTTCCGCTCACACGAACACACCATAACCCCAGGTTCCTGGAAGCACGATCTTCACAAATTAAGTTATCGTGAGTTATGTGAACCCCAGCCTACAAGAGCTGATGCTAGACTGGCTGACTGCCTCCTGCCCTTTGCTTCCCGCTTAAAGAACCAAGTCACCATGAATTTTCTTAATGATACTTTATTCGCCTGTTTTAGCCATTTTTCTTCTCTTTCTATCTGAGGCAGAGCATTGTTGTAAGGGAGACGGTGCAGTGTTGCAGAAAAGACACAGTCTTTGAAATTAGACAGAACTGGATTTGAATGCTGGCTCTGCCAACTCAACCAACTAATACAGAGCAAATGTCTCAATGGTCGATGTCTCGGTTTCCTAGCCTGGCAAGTCAATGATAACAGTATGTATTATATAGGAACATTGGGATCAGTCAGGTAATGCCCCGAGGATTAACACCAAGTCTTATTTGCATCCAGGTTTAAAAGTGTGAAAGGAAAATGCAGAAAGAAATGCCCTGGCATGTTGTTTCTGCTGGGTGGTATAAACAGAAAGACAGACAATGTGAAGTTACATGCACTTGGGTACAAGCCAGGCTGTGTTTTCTTCACAGGTTTCTGCTCATCTCAACACCTCAGTCTTTCCTATCTGTGAAATGGTCATGGTTATGTTGATAGAAAGTCAATTATTTTAAGTATGATAACATATCCAACAGCCTCTAATATAAATCTTAGCACAGGTAGAATCATAATAAATGCTGGGGTATTATTATTATTATTATTATTATTATTATTATTATTATTATTATTTGATTATTGCAGGGTCTCACTACACAGCTTGGACTCATAGTAATCCACCTGCTTTCAGCGTCCCCTGGCCTGGGATTATAGGTGTTGTTATGGTTTGTGTCTTGCTGTCCCCGCAAAGCCTCATGCAATCATGAGACAGGGACTTCTAGAGTTTGAGACTTGACACATGATCCACTGGGATTATGTGTTTTAGTACTAACAGGGCTCCCAGTCTGAGAACAGCTGGGATTATGGATGTGGGCTCAGGCAGAGAACCTGAATGCAATATAAAGAGAGACAGAGAGACAGACTCTTGCTGTTGCTCTCTACTCCCCTGGTTGTTCAGTTGCCTCTGTCGCCATTGTTGCTGTTCCACCGCCATGAACTGCTGCTCTCTGCCATGTGCCTCTCTGCCTTGGATCCCGCCAAGTATGGACTGAAACCTCCAGTAACTGTGAGCTAAATAAACCTTTCCTTCCTTTATTTTGAGTGTTGGGTATTTTTCCCAGCAACAAGAGAAGAGTAACTAAGACAGGTGTGCATACCTATAATCCCGGACCCTGGCTGGCTCAGCCAGCCCTGGGGACACTCTTGGGGATAGAACCATGATCCCTGTGCTTTCCTAAACTTGCCTAAGTAGTCACTTTAGTCCACTGAGCTATCTCACTGGCCATCTATGTCTTTTAAAATAAATGCAAGTTTTGACATGATCTTCCTCCTTCTAGGTGCTGGGCCTGTACTTTTATAACAATTGTATGCAAGAAGGGGTTGTGCTAAACTTATAAGTATTCAGAAAGATTCAAACATGAGCCAAGTCATAAGCCACGGAGACCTTCCACATATTTTTTAGCTTATTTTTGTTCAGTCAAATATATAGTGCACAAGACACTGATCACATATCCTATGCTAAATGTTGTGGGCACCATTATGAACAAGATAGTCAACATCTCTAGTGTCTTGGAGCTTACAACTAATCCAGAAGTCAGAAAACAAAATAGCAATAGGACATCCATTTCTAAGAAGATAATTAGAGCAGGTTAAGGAAAAGGAGCCAGTGCAGCAAGGGGCAGCATTACAGGGGATACAGTGGTCAGGGAAGGCTTCTCTGAGGCAGGTTGGAGTGTGGTCTGAGTAAAATGAAGAAGTAGGCAGTGATGTCCCACAGAGGAGCAACCAGGGAGCGGGAACCTCAAGTGCAAGGCACAAAGGTGAGAAGAAACCATTCAAAGAATGGAAAATTAGGCTGTGAGACTCGAGCAGAGTGAGCTAGGAAGAGAACAGGCACGGAGTAAGTCAGTAGCAGGCCAGGCCGTCAAAGGATTGGTAAAGGTTTTGTCTTTCTGTACTCCCCCCACTCTCAAGACAGCCTGTGACACAGCACCTGTGGATGTTGCTAGGAATGATGGAAACATTGACTTCGCTGGGAAGAGGGTAGCTGCACGGATCGCCATATTTCTGTGGCTGCAATATGTACCTGAGGTAACTTGCTGATAATGAGAAATGGCTTATTTGAGCTCAAGGTTTTGGGGTTTTGGTCCATGGTGCCTCGGCCCATTGCTTTTGAGCCTACGGCAGCACAGTGCATCGGGACAGAAGCATGTAGCAGAGGAGGCCTGCTCACCTCCTGTCTTGTTGCAAAAGAGCGTACAGTAGCTACTTTTCTCATTGCTGACATAAATTATCCAACACCCAAAGTTAAGGGAGGAAAAGTTTAATCTCACATTTTGTTGAAATTTCAGTCTATGAGTGGCTGGCTCTAAGGTAGGGTGGCACATGGCAGACAGGCAACCGTTTATGGCAGTGGAAGACAGCAAAAGCATGGAGGGAATCTTCATAGCATCTTTCTGCCCTTTTTATCTTAGCCAGACTACCAGGATTAGGGCGGTGTCAAGCAAAATAGTGAACTGATTTACTAACCACACACCTTTAATCCCATAATCACACACTCTAGATTCAGCCTTCTGGGAAAGGCTCTGTGACCATGTGAGGCTCTTGGGGGACATGTAGACACAAACTATAACAGAGAGAGAGAAAGAGACTTGATAGTCCTCTTGGATAGCATGCCCCCAGTAACCTACAACCTCCCACTCAGCTGTGCATCTCATAGGTTCCCAGCACCTTCTTTAGCACCAAGATGAGCATGTATTTAATGCGCATGCCTAGATCCAACCTATAGCAATACAGAAGCAAAGATGTAGAGCCAGAAGAGCTGAAATGCAGGCAGCAGCTAAAGAGTTGCCCTGATTCTGCCCAGAGCCTAGAGGAGGCTTCTCTAGTACAGGGAGAGGAGTTGGAGCATAGCAATTCAGATGTAAGTAAGATAAACTTCCAGATAAGAAGTGAGATAGCTTTCCCCTTGTTATTTGTTCTCCCCCCCCCCATAGGTTATCAAGTAACAGTGAGGAGTTGAGGGCAGAGAGAAGCCCCCAAGCAGCTGTAGAGTGAACAACAAGGATCTGAGCAGGGATGCACAGTGGAGTAGTGTTGCCCCGCACTGGGGAGGGCCCCCCTTGAGCCAGAAAAATTGTGCCTCCTTCCCTGGCTCTATGCTGTTGTTGGGCCACCGCCATGGAATCAGTACTGAGTTGAGTTTAAGAGGAGTTGGGATCCTTCCTTGAATAACTGAGATGACCAGAATGGAGGGCAAAGACAGAAGAGTGGTTAAGACAGGGGTTCTAGGCTGGGTAAGAAGGGAAGTGAGAGCACAGAGAGGGTGACGAACCTCACAAATGTGAAAGGTCAAATGGATTGGAGAACTGGGAGGGATACCGCACCAAATTCCCGTTTCTGATGTCATCTTAGGAGAAGTCAAACACTGCAGATAATTCACACACTAAATACATACTGAAAAAAATTTTAATAAGAAATACCAATATGATAGTTTCACAACACTTTAGTAGAACATTTGCAATAACTGACACATTGCATATTGTCCTCACAATAGTAATACAGAGCACAGGGTCTGGACATGATATATTTTCTAATTGATATTGGTAACGAAAGAAGAAAAAAATTTCTTCTCTTTGAACTAGAGGAAGTAGATGTATACATAGTCCAATGTTCCATAATTGCAGTGGGTTACTGGTGAAACTGGCAGTGTTGGAGGTTGTTAATTTAAGCCTCTCACACCTCATCGTACTAACCTAGTTTTGTGTTTTACGCCTCATAATTAAGCTGTTCCACTAGGTGATCAAGGGCAAGTTAAAGCAAGACCTGTATAACAAAACATTCATCTTTTGAATCTTCCAAGGTCAAATCCCCTCAGGATTAACTTTGGAACTATGTACAATGCTTTGTAGAATTGTTGTTACTGTCAGCCTTCAGGATGAATCATGGCCATTGCTTGACCCCCTACTGAAAAATTTTAAGCTTACCATTTACTGAGCCCCTGTTATGCATCAGGCACCAGGCTAACGGTGTGTATGTATCATAAGTCATTTAATTTTCATATCAAAGTAGGAAGGGCTAATTCTGTACTGTTGGTTATTCATGACATTACACTGAGTGGCTGAATCATGGCCACCCCACTGGTAAGTGGCAAAGAGGATGATATGAATACAGAGCTTAGGGCAGTGACCCTAGGCTTTACCAGGCTGGGGTTCACATAATCATGTTTTATTGTAGGAACACCTACTTGATGCCAGCTGAAACCAATGCCCCTGGCTTAGCTACCCACTGATGGCACCTAGGGTAGAGGTGGAAACATCTGGAGCTCTTACCTGCATGCAGCCTTAGTGGAGCTATCAATCCTGGTGTCTGCTCTCCTTAGCTGAAGAAGTACTAATTACCTAAATGTGGCAAATCAGACTCCTGTGCCAGGACTTTGGTCAATAAAAGTTTTGATCAAGAAAGGAAGAACAGATTCATTTCTGGCTGCCTAAACTACCAAGCATCTCTGGTCTCTATCCTCTCCTCAGACTGATTCTCATACTTCCTGTTACCTCTGTGAGTTAGCCACCAGCCCACCTATAAAGTCCTTTTCTGGTAAGGTTAACCAGAATCAGTTGTATGACTTACAATCAAAGAACCTGCACTGGCATTTCAGAATGAAAAGACAAAGTACTGTCAAGCAGAGTGAATGATTCAGTCCCTAGATAACTGTGTATTTTGCAGGGACAGGGCTAGGGTACAGCAGGATAGGCACCTAGGATAGGAAAGACAAGGAGGCTCTCTTTGGGATATGTGTGCAGGTTGGGCTCTAACAAACAGACCTGCCACAATTCCACCACTAGAAAAAAAGTCACTAACTAAGAACAAAGATTATTGTTCTTTCACATAAGAGTATGAAGTAACCAATTATGGGTCATTAAGGAGCTTTCTGTTTCATGTAGCCACACAAGGCCCCTGAGCCCTTGGTGTTGTGGTTCTGTCATGCCCCAGCATGTCGACAAGTTTAAGGCTGGCTCCAGCCTGTGAGAAGGATGAACAGCAGGGAAGAGGAGACAGGCCACTGACTTCCAGCCTTCACCTGGGGTTTCATGCATCATTTTCATTGGCAAAAGCCACCATAGTTACCCAGAAGGTCTCAGTGGGAAGTCAGTGCAACTGGCCAGTATCACTATAGAATGAGGGAGAAGGGGCTTTGATGGACAACAAGCCAACTTCATTGCAGTCCCATGTGGGGCCTAGGTCCCAGCATTTTCTATTCTAAGTAATACTACAGGCTGAGGGACAAAGTGGTGGTCATAGGCTGACATCAGTGGAGAAGGTGGGGGGAAGGAGGGTGTCACTGAGAAGGGGAACTTCAGAAGCAGCCCTTGGAGCTTGTGAGCCTTGACAGGGCATCTGTGAAGAGCAAGAAGGACACAAACTAGAGCGAGGCAAAACACTTGTGAATACTCCAATGCAGCACTGTGATAGACAAAGGACAGAATTTGGGGTGAGGGAAGCTGAATCTGAGTCTCACTTCCGTATGGAACTGAGATATGCCAAGCCTTGGATTCCTCCTCTCTACAATGACAAGCATGATAACGAGTGCATCACCAATGAAACAGAGACACTGAGACATCTATGAAAGGCCTCCGTGTTGCACAAAGCACCATAGACCAGGAGTGGGCTAACTACTTGCTCAGGCTCCTGCCTATGGTATGAAGAATAGTTTCACTGGAACATAGCCACACTGATCTGTCTGTATGTTTTGTCTCTGATGGCTTTCACACTATAACAGCCAAGTTCAGAAGTCAACAGGGACCATAGGGCAAAGATATGTACTACCCAGACCTCTTGGATAGTTTGCTGACAACCTCTGCAAGGGTTCTGGAAATTTTAGCTATGGCTGAGCCTCTGCCTCTGGAGCATCGTTTTACCAGTAAAATAGGACTGATAAAAATCAATTTCAACTCCAAAATGTCTGGAGGATCTCGTGGACCAAAGTACACACAGATGAAGGACCACATTAAAAAGTGGTCATTATTTAATCCCTTTGATGAGTATCAGTTCTTTTTATTGATAAAAGAATGTTTGCCTCCTGGCATTGTTCTATGAAGAAAAATGACTAAAATATAAACTTTGGAATCAGAGAGAGAGGCTAAGCCCACGGCAGTGGCTCACATCTATAATCCCAGCTACTGGGGAGGCTGAGGAAGGAGGTGGGCAAGTTTGAGGTCAGCCTGATCGCAAACCTTTTTTTTTTTTAAGAATTTATTTTCTTTTTTTCTTGTTTCAGAACTTTGTTTGTTTGTTTGTTTGTTTTTATGGCCTGCTCAGCCTGCCCTCAGGGCAGGGCTGGCGCAGCATGTGGTGCCCGGGATCGAATCACGGCCTCTGCAGCTGCCCAAGCTTTCCTGAGCAGGCGCTTTAGACCACTGAGCCATCCTGCCAGGCCTCATTTGTGAGCTTTCAATAACAAACCAACAGCTGGCTGTGGCACATGTGCCACAGGTTTGTCACTACTGAAAAATCCTGCCTCAGGATTTTAAAAGGGGGCTGGAAGTGTGCACATGCCAGGTACTGGGCTCAAACCTCATTACCAAAATCAAAAACCAAATTCTGAGCATCAGCCACAGGATGATGAAAAGCTCTCTCTGAATCTCAGTTTATTCACCTGTGTAGCAGGGGGTCAGCATAATGCCTCCATCACGGGCTGTCTGTGGGTTTTGAGAGCCACAGCAGGCGTGAGTCCTGGCGCCACCCGTCTGGCCGCATTCTGCTCCGCAGGGGCGGTGACGAATGCCACCTCCCATAGGATTCCACCGGAGTACAGCTGACTGTACCCCGCTGCCTCTGCTCGGCGCCCACGGTCAGCCTTGAGTGCCGGTATAATTAGCTCCATCTTGGTAGTGAGCAACACAGCCTCTGACACGACTGTCACCTCCCACTGGGTTCCCGAACCAGTTATTCTCACCAGTAGTGTGCATGAAGTGCCCACTGGGCACAGTGCTCAGTACCACCAGAGGACAGGATGTGTCACAGGAACCAGAGGCTTTTTCTTCATATTTGAGCAATTCACCAAAAAAGGAATAAAAAACGAAAAAAACAGAGGATAAAGAAAAAAGTTTGAGGGGAGAAGCCTCTGTGCTTGCTGGGACCTGAGAACCCGCGGAGAAATGTACTCTGTTTCTTTAAGAGGCCTCCGCGGGGAGGAGGCAGGGGTCGGGGCGGGGACTATCGGCGTCCGCCGAACCCAACCTTGCAGATGGATCCGCCCCCTCTTGAATGATAGATAAACAACCCAATTGATGAAAGCCATTTCAACGTGACAGCGAACTGGAGCAATAGGAGCTCGAGCCGGCCAACATGGGGGCGGGGTCCTAAAAGGCGGGGCAGGCGGAGGCTGGAGAAGCAGTGGCTGCGGGACCTGGGCGCGGGAGCTGGGCCTAGGTCGGCGACCCAGTGAGTGAGGGGTGCGCCGGGGCGGGAGTGCGCGGGAGCTGATAAAGGGCGGGTTCGAGAGGATGGAGGGAAAAAAGGCCAGGCTGGAATAACGGCCGTAGTACTGGGGCCTGCGGCTGCCCCAGGAACCGATGGACTGGAGGGAAAGGGCCTTAGCCGTACTGCGCCGGTCCGTCAGGCCTTGGGGGTTGCAGCCCTGCGCGGCCCGCTCGGCGGGAGATGACAGCTGCTCCCCGCCCGCGAAGGGGCTCCGGGTGAGGTAGAAGGCTGGCCGGGTGTCGGGAGCGGGGGGCTGGGCGGGGCAGTGGTCGGAGGGAGGAGTCGGGTAAGAGGATGGATCCCGGGAGCGGTAGGAAGGGGAGGGGACCCGTGGAGCGTTTGGAGCCCGGAGGCGGCACGATCTTTAGCCTAGTATAGCATTCAGCACCGGCCCTCTTCTCCGGTGCATCACCCAACCCCGGCAGTCCTGCCGGCCTAGAAGCCCCGCATCCATCCTCTTTATGTCTCCACTGCTGCTCCCTCAGCTCAGCCCTTCTGGCTTTTTTTCCTCAACAATTGCTGTGCTTCAGTGGGTCCCAGGGGCCACTGGGACCCTGCTCCTGTTGGCCTTGTGTCTTGTCCAGAGAGGTCCTTTCAAAATGCAGATCTGCTCTGGACACCGGGGGTTTAAGCTGGCAGCTTTCCATGAACACTTGCAAGATCAGCCCCAGGTCCTCCACACAGGCCCCAGAGGTCGACCTCTCACTAGTACATCTACTACTGCTTGCTCAGTACTCTGCCATGGGCCGTTTTGTGTTCCCTCTACATCCTTAGTTCTTGCCTTTCTCAGGATCTTAATCTCCCTTTTCTGTGGGCTTAATGTAGTAAACTTTTTCATCCTCCAAATCTTCACTCAAGTATCATTTCCTTGGGAGAGGCTTCCTTAGTCCCTGACTCCCATCAGTGTCTCACTTTTAACACAGCGTTCCTTTCCTTCACAGTACTTATACAACTTCAGTTTTGCACTTAGTTGAGAAAGTATTGGTTGCTTCTATAAATAGATCCACAAGTAAGACGGTGTCTCACTTTGTTCCATATGTATCCAGAGTCTCACCAGGGCCAGCTACAAGTATTCACTAAATGAATGGAGGATGAATTTGTCACCAGGAAGTGAGTGAATCAGGGTCACTGTAGAAGAAGGAAATCAACATTTAGAGTTGTTTTTTTTTTTTTTAAAGGTTGTGCGTGCTGTTGCCTTGTTTGTTTTTGGTCTTTTTTCATTTCATTGATTTTTTTGGTTCAACTGGTTTTTACAGGAGGTTTTATTCTTTTTTTGGTGCTGAGGACGGAACCTAGGGCTTTCAGCTCTCTAGCCAAGCATTCTGCCGCTGAGCCAAATCCCTAAGCCCTACATCATGTATTTCAGGCTGGGATTGAACTTGCAGTAATCCTCCTGCCTCAGCCTCCCAAGTGCTAGGATTACAGGCATGTGCCACCATGCTTGGTTTAGACTACTTTTGGGGGAGCTGGGGAGATAGCTCTGTGGCACAAGTGCTTGCCTGGCAAGTGCAAGGTCATGAGTTTGAACCTTGGTTCCACAAAAGAAAAAAAAAAGAATACTTTTTTGAGTGCTAGGCTATGTGCCAAACTGATGCTGTCCAGTAGACAAGTGATGTGTGTCATTACTTAATTTTTTAGTAGCCATATTAAAAATATAAAAAGAAATAGATGAAAATTTCAGTAATACATTTTGTTTAACCCAACATATTCCAAGTGATTGTTAACATATAGTCAATATAAAATAGTATCAATGGTTTATTCTACAGGATTTTTGCACTACCTTTTTGAAATTTAGTGTGCAACTTTCACTTCAGGCAACTTATCTTACTTTTTTTTTTTTTTTTTTTTAAGTATTTAGTATAAGGCTACAGGGGTCTCACTACACAGATCACACTTGTAGTGATCCAACTATTTTCAGCCTCCCAACCCCTAGGATCACAGGCGTTCATTACCATGCCCAGTCTCAGTCACCAGCCTAGCCGACTCTTGGGGTCAGGGCTGGCACAGCACATCTGGGATTGAACCCTAGTCCTTGCATCTGCCTAAGCAGTGACTTTAGTCCACTGAGCTGTCTGGTCCGCCTAGCCCATCTCACTTAGAAGTGGCCATATTTCAAGTGGTCCAGAGTCCCATGTGAGTAGGGGTTGTTGTATTGCACTGTGCAGTACTAGACCCTTTATATGTCTAACAGTGTTGAATTCACTTCACAGCCTTTTGAGGAAGCTGCCATTATGTGCATTTTACTGTTAATCATGAAGCTTCTAAAAATTGTTACCTGCCAGGGATCATCCTAGAGTTTGTGAATAGAGGAGGCGAGACTCAGATCTCCATCTGTTGAGCATGACTGCAATCATTTTTGTACTCCATGCTGCCTCTAAGAAGTGCCAAGAAAGTTTACGGGTGCCTGAAATGGGAACCAGACTTCTTTAAAACACTTCCAGCAGTATGGAACATAGTATACTTTGCCCTGTGCAGAGGTATTTGTCTGGATGTATCAGTACCACTTGCCTAGGTGGCTCAAGCAAGCACAATGCCATTGAAACAAAACCCGTAGGACAAGTCCTGTTATGACCTAATCACTTTACCTCAGCCTAGCCTCGCCAACTCAGCCTGGTCTCAGGGAAACTGGTACCTTGTGGCTTCTCAGAGACCCTAGGAATACTAGGTTTGACTTTACAGTGTGACCGAACTCAGCAGTTGCTCACTGGGTATTTGCTCTGAGGCTAGCATTTTTCTAAGCTAGTTGTGGTGATTGGACAATCTAAAACACAGCCTGTGTTTTTAGGATGTTTATAGTACACTTAGAAAGACAAGACTAGATCACATAAAATGACAAGGCAAAAGCAAGACATTATGTGGTGTGCTGAAGAGCCACCACCAGTGGTGTGCCAGAGATTGAAAAGTGGTGTTTGGCCAAGCTGCATGATGTGTTTTTAAAAATACTGAATATTCACTCCTCTAGGCAGGTTATGCTGTACAGTTTGCCTAGTCCCGACGTGGAGGCTACTTGGTTTATTTATTTACATGCCTGACTGTGTATGGTATTTAAATTTATAGCCCCAGTAGGCATGGTGGCTTAATTGGAATTCCTAGAAAAGATTCATTAAGCAGCCGGGCGTGGTGGCACACACCTGTAATCCCAGCACTCGGGAGGCTGAGGCAGGAGGATTGGTGCGAGTTCGAGACCAGCCTGGGCTACAAAAGTGAGCTCAAGGTCAGCCTCAACTGCATAGCAAGACCCTGTCTCAAAAAGACAAAAAAAAAAAGATTCATTAAACATGTATTATGTTCCCTGAATTATGTTGGCCGCAGCTCTAGAACTGAAACTTGTCAGGGTTCTTCCATTAGGAGTAGCAATAGTAATAGAACAGTGCTTTCTCTGCTGTGTGATTTTCCCACCTCACTGCTCTCACATATGTTCTCTTATTTTAACAGTATACTGTGGCCTATAAGGTAGGGCTGTCTTATGCTAGGGAAACCTGGTTACTTTGTCTTTGAGGTGACATAGATAGAATTCTGCTTATTCTATGCTGGGTATTAAGTTTAATGCTTTTTATAATATTACCCAGTTTAATGTTAAGACAACTTTATAAGGTAGGGTTGGTTGTAGTCCCCAACAGGTAGGGAAGGAAATTATTAAAGCTTAGATCTAAATCCAGGTTGTCTCATTCAGGACACAAGCTCCTTATCTCTAAAGTTTCACAAGAAGGTCAAGGTTAGAAAAAGATACAGAAACATCTCATTCAAACCCTGCATGTAGGGGCTGGCGAGATGGCTCAGTTGTCTAAAGCGCCTGCTTAGGCAAGCTTAGGCAACCACAGGGAATGCAGTTCCCTGGTACCACATGCTATTTGATCCCTGGCATGACCCCCCAGAGCAGGCTGAGCCTATATACATATATATATCCTACATGCAGATCCAATCCAGAGACATTATGCTGCCTGTGGTAAAGCTGTAGAGGAAGAACTAAACCAGAAGTCAGGACTTGGACCCTCTTTTTCCCCTAACTAGTGGCATGAATGTAGCCTTGGCAACTTATCTGGATCTTACTTCACTTCTTTATAAAATGAGAAGGCTTGGCCTCATTTTATAAGAACAATGCTGTGTTGTCATGGTCACTAGTGAAGGAGTCTGGCCCTCAGCCTCGGATTTCAGCCACAATTCAGGCATATTCTGAGCCTGCAACAGCCCCTCCGTCCCCCAAATTCCATCTCACTATGCAACCATGGTGATCTATTGACAGACAACTGTTCTTAAAGTTCATCTGTGTTTTCTATTTCACTTTGTTTCTTCTCATTGCCAAAAATGGAGGCAGCTAGTCTGTAAACACCAACCCCTTCTAAATCCCTTGCCTAGGTAGTTGTAGTTAGGGATTTGGAAAGTTCCTAGGCTAGGATAATCCTGTCAGTAGTGTGTTTTTTCCCCTCTTAAGCACAGTTAGATCTGGGAACCCCCAGGAGACTATTTTTGCTGTGAAATTCTGTAAACACAGATGTATGCCAGGTATTGTCCTACAGGCATAGTGGGGTAGTGTGTAGTTGAGAGAGTAAACGCAAGCTTGAGCCCCTGCCCTCGGTTGCTCACCTTTGTGTAGTGTGGGTCCCAACTCTGACCCCCAACAAAATCATCTGGCCTGGGTATCCATTGATAATTAAGCAACTAAGAGTAGAAAACAGTGGTTTAGATCCCCTTCCCAGACTTAACCATCGGTACGAGCTGCTCTGGGGTCATGTTTGAAGGCAGATTCTGACCAGAGGGTCTAACAGTGATGGCAGACATTTTAGAGTGGTGATGATGAACCTTTTAGAGCACTTGATGATATGAACAGCCCACTATGGTGCTCATGCCATAAGTTCAACACCACTGGTTTAGGGGTGTAGCTCAGTGGTAGAACGCTTGCCTAGCATGTACAAGGTGCTGAGTTCACACTCCAGCACCCCAGCAGCTGATTTAGAGGGTCTGGCCTGGCAGGGGTGTCACTTGTTAGTACCAGGATCCAAGGCATGCCTTTCTGTTCCCACCATGCTGCTGGGATGCAGACCTACATTAAGTAGGGAAGAGACTGCATAGAGAAGTATAAAATTATAGAATTAGGAAAGTTTGTGTATAGGACAGGGAGTACAGATGAAAGCACAATGAATTGTACCTTAGTGGAAAATTAGGAAGCCAGATAGAAGAATGATTGTGTGAACTGGGTCTTGAAGGTTGCGTGGAAGTTTGTAGCTTGGCCAGACAGAAGGAATAACAGCACAAGCAAAAGTACAAGGTCAAAAGAACAAGGTGTTGGGGGGAGGAGGTGATCTGGTAAGACATACACGATGGCATCTGCGAGGGTGGGTGTGAAAGCCAGTCCTGCCCCGGAAGTCCCACACACCAACGAGCATAAGCTGCCTGCTCTGCTGAGGCATTTACTCATTCTTCTGCATAGAGGGATGCCACAGCCACAGAGCTGTCTCTGCAGGAGGAGCTGGGGGTTTTAGAGTGCGGGCTCAGGGGATCAAGCCCAAGCACACTCTTTCTTGTTTCCACACTCTTGCCACATTTTTGCCTCTGCACATTAGTGGCTCTTTGTCATAATTGGCTGGTCCTGTGTTCAAACGTCAACATAAAGGAAGCCCTCAACTGCTATTGCTGTGGTGGTCCTCTCGGTTTCTGGCAGTGACTGTCAGTCCCAATCTCTGCCTGTAGAATCCCCTCTCACAGTGGGTAAACTAAGAATTGAGTCACTTCTCAGACAATTAGATTGCAGAGGGGGAAGCCTCTGCTAAGATTGTGGTCTTGATTAGAAAGAGGGTGTGACCTCTAGTTGCCTTCCTGGTGAGATTGCATTCTTGTTGCTGGAAGCAAAAACCAAACTTAGCAGGGCCTCCCCCATGAGACCTTCCCCACTGAATCACAAATAGAAGAGCTGGAACCAGAAGCACACATTGATCCTTACTTACCCATAAAGGACTGGGGGATGGGGAGGACCTGCAGACCTTCTGGCTTTCTTCATCCTGAGTCCTTTCTCCAGGGAGCAGATCATTTTTCACTTCCTCCGCTGAGATGAGCTCTCTCCCTGCCAGCAGATTCTGCTCCACAGAGCAAGAGCAGTCGCCACAGGGTGGTTGATAAAGCTCCACGGGGCCTTGTGCAACGGTGCAGATTTTATAGCACACCTTCCAGAAGCCACTTAAAGGCTGCTCCACTGGAGACACTGCTTCTTCTGTTTCCCCAGTGTTGTCTTTGAAAAGCCAGCTTTCACTCCCATGCCTTATATTTATCTGCTTTAATCAGCATAGGCCTCTGCTGTTTTGTAGCCTTTTGAGTTTTCCATATCATCTTTTCCCCTCCCCACTGTGGTGCTCAAGAAAGGGAGTAGGGGGGTGTGTCCCAGTGGTAGAGCACTTGCCTAGTGTGCACAAGGCCCGGGGTTTTTATTGTGAGCACCACAAAAATAAGTAAATAAAAGAGGTGGAAAAAAGGAGAGTGGAGAGTTGTTGAATCCAGAAGGGGCCCCCTGGGTCGGGATATAGATGTGGAGCTATGGCCCCCACATCCTGCCTGTTTGCTATTGAACTGCAGTACTGCTGAATGGTGGAGCAAAAAGCTATTTATAACCCTGAGAATTTTTCACTGTTACTGAATTGCTTCGACCTAATTTCCACTTCTTTTCTAAAATGAAAATGAAGAGAGTAAGCAAACACGTGCTGCAAGGATTCCCTCCAAGAGACCCTTTATCCTGTGAATATTAATTATCTGGGAACTAATACTCTAAGATCTACCTCCTGATATTTCCACACAGAGAAAAGCACCTGGAGTCAGGGGTGCTAAGCCTGATTCTGCAGCACTGTGTATTCTCACATTAGCCATGGAAATAAAGTTAGAACATGGAAACGTCATGTAATTGGAAGGTGTAGGACATGGAGAGAACAGTAGACAACCTGAACAGGTTCTCTTCCTGCCCAGTGGGATCCAGGCCTGAAGCTGGATCCAGACCTGAGGTCGGAGCTGGTGGCTTTAACAGAGGGAGGTATTTGCCCAGCCTTGACTGTGTCAAGTGCCATGCCAAAATGTGAGACCCCATGGAGCTACCTGCCCTGGCAGAGGAGGAGCTAGTGAAAAAGGGAGGTATGTAATGTGACAGGAAGAGTATGGCAGAATCCTCCATGGCAGTGTGAACAGAATGCAGTGATTAAATGAGCTTCTATTTCTTTGCTAGAAAATGGTGGAGAAAAAAAAAATGATGTAGAGAGGAGGTGATGTCTCAGCTGAACTTTGAAGCTTGAATAGGAAGGAGCTCTGATGGTGGAAAAGAAAGAATGTATAAAAAATGAGATAAAAGAACAAAGCCTGAGTAATAGAAATAGCAGGCCATCCAAAGAATAGTCTTCCTGGATTTTAGCAACACAAGGAAGTGGAGATTGTCTCTTTTAGACTATGGAGGACCATTTACTGCTATAACAGGAAGCCCTTGTTACATAGGTCCCTATGTCAGTGTGTTTTAGCTTTAAGCACTCAAACCACAGAGCTCCTGCCAAGGGCCAGATCCAGAGCTACCTGCTTTCACAGGGCCTTCTACCAACACCTCACTTCTTGGCTTCAAATCCTAGCTATGTACTTGCTGTGTGACTCTGAGAACTTTTTAACTTTTCTACCCTCCATTTTCTTCTTTATCAAGTGAGGAATAACAACATATTATACAGGGTTGTTTTGTGGATTAATATTTATAAAGTCCTTAAAATAATGCCTTAGCTTACACATACATTAGCTAACCTCATCATGATCAAAGGAGTACTGTGTAGAAGAAAACTAAGTGGAGTCAAAGACCTCAGGAGGCCCTGTTCTGTCTTCCTCTCTCCCCCTCCCTCTTTCCGTCCTTCCCCTAATCCATACCTCCTTGCCTCTCCCCCTTCTGAGGCCCGGAAGGAGATGCACAAAAACAACTGAATTTCAGTTCCCTCACCTGTTAACTAGAAATGTTTATCAGAGTTCTTGCAAGCATCAGCTATAAAATGCTGTGTTATAGAAGTGGGTAACCAACTATAGAGGATGTTGCATATAATGTTATATATAATGTGAGTACTACAAAGTAAGCATGTAACAGATCTGTTTTAAGTAAACTAAACTTACCTAAGGGGAGAAGGATGCACTCATTAGTTCAACCAGAGTTAATCAAGTGCCTATTATGCACCATCATCTTAAGCCATGAATGCGCTGCTGTTCTGATCCCCTTACACTTAAGACAACCTGAGCCAGTCAAAGAAAGAAAAAAAAAAAAGAGTTGATAAGAATAGGTTTTTGTGGGCCTGGCAGGATGTCTCAGCGGTCTAAAGGACCTGCTTAGGAAAGCTTGGGTGGCTGCAGGGACTGCAGTTCGATCCCCAGCACCACATGCTGTGCCAGCCCTGCCCTCAGGGCAGGCTGAGCCAGCCATAAAAATAAACAAAGTTCACGGGGCTGGGGAGATAGCTCCGAGGCACAAGTGCCTGCTGGGCAAGTGCAAGGTCGTGAGTTCGAACCCTGGTCCCACAAAAAAAATAAAATAAAATAAAAAAAAAAACAAAGTTCTGAAACAAGGGAAAAAAAAATAATAAAATAAAAAAGAATAAGTTTTTGTAAATATCTTTTCAGTAATCTTAAGAGGTTGCAAATCCCATCCTTAAAAAGGGCCTGAATTTTTGGACCAATCAGTAATCATTCAGAGATTGGGCATACTGGCACACACCTATAATCCCAGCACTTGGGGTGAGGTGCAGGCTGAGGCAGGAGAATCTCTGCAAGTTTAAGTACAGCATGGGCTACAAAGTAAGTTTAAGGCCAGACTCAACTGCATAGTAAAACCAAATCTCAAAAAGACTCTCCCCACCAAAAAAGAAAAGAGAAGCATTGAAATCATTCAGTACTAGTTTTAAGAAAGAAACTTTTAAAAAAATAAATGTTTGGTATAGGGTCTCACTACACAGCTCAAATTCATAATGATCCTCCTGTTTTCAACTTTCCCAACAGTGGGATTATAGATATGCACCAGCATACCTGGTCTTGGTGGCCAGCTCAGTGCACCGAAGGGCAGGCCTGCCTCAGCATGTGATGCTGGAGCTCCAGCCCCAGTCCCTGCACATGCCTAAGCAGGGATTTAGTCCACTGGGCTATCTTGCATGCCCTAAATAAAGAAACATTTATGTAAGGTCAAAATGAAGTAAAAACTATGAGTTTTAGTTTATTTATCTCAAAAGATAGTTTTCAGAAAGGAATTTTTAAATTACTTTTTTTTTTTTTTTTTTGCGTCATTAAACAGAACAGAGATACAGCTTCTTTGATGACTTACAAAGACATCCTTATTTAGATCTTCAAATTCTGACTTAAAATATTTAACTTGAGACTCAGAAAGCACTGCAGACACTTTTGTTATATATTCACATCTTATAGCAAGAGAAAATGGAGACTTGGATAAAGGCACAGGTAAAACTTTGATGGAGCCAAGACTAGGTCCTAAGGCCTTGAGCTATAAATCTATTTCTTTGTCTAGTAGAGAAAAGTCTGTTCCTAATTACAATGGATGCCCAGTAAGCATAGGGCATCCAGAGCCAGGATACCTCCCAGGCATGAGAGGTCCCAGCCTTGCTGTATCACTAGAGAATAGCATTTCAACCAGAACTCACACTCGTGGATCCAGTTTCTTTTCAGAGGTCTGTGTTGTGCCTAAGCATGTAAAACTTATGCTGAAAATTTTGCCTGGTACTTCATAGATTGTGGAAGCCATAGCAGCCATCAAAAAAGCCTTCTTCAGCCCCTTTAGGCTTTCTGCAGTTGCAATGAAAAGAAATTCACACCTGCTCAGGGGAGAAGGGAAGAGCACAGCCAAGACCGTTCCAAGTTCTGTACCCCCTTTGCCACTCACTAGCTGGTTCACCTTGCTTCACCACTATCAGAGCTTTACTTTCATCATCCTCAGATGGGGTGATAGCTGCCTATCTCATTGGCTCCTGGGAATATTCAACAAGGAAAGTGAAAGCTCTTTGGAAATGATTTATTTTACATGGTCATATCTTGGAAATACTGGTGTTTTTGACAGTGGAGTTCTCAAGCAGTCACGCTTGGTAGGCAAATGGTCTTGAAAGCTGTGAAGCCTATGGGTGTGTAGAGGACAGACTTTCACCCCTTTTTATCAGAGTGGTTTGTACCTAGTAAGGCTGCATGAACTGACTTCTGAAAAATGATAGCATACATGAGTAACAGCTTAGCAACGGGCATGCTGCCTGTGTGAGGGGAGACAGGTGGTCCCTGTTAGTGAAGCATGAATTGAAAGTGAATGGTTAAACCTTGAGGATGCAGAAAGGTCTTTTTCATTAAGAAAGTGACCTCTCCTGAACTGTTAGGCAGGGAGTGTAAATACACATTGAAAAAATGCATCAACCCAGTGGCTTCCCTTCTCAGCTACTGCTTACAATACCACTAACTGATCAGAGTTGCCTAGGATACCAGTCACATGAGTCCATCTCCTAGACTTGCTCAAAATGATTTATTTTCCTTTACTTTGGAGAGAAATGGGGGAGTGGTCAGAGGTGCATCCAAAGCCCTTTCCTCCTCTGTAGGGACCTTTGTGTGAGAACAATACAATTTGAGCCCTGAATTTGAGCCCTCAGCAGCTCCTGCCCTTGGCAGTAAAGACAAAAGAGCATTTCTTACCCCAGTTCTCTTCTGTTTTGTGAACTCTTCTGTAGTTCACACAGAGGAAGCTTCACATTGTGTCCTTGGATGGGAAAGGAGTGGCAGCAATAAGTAGGAAGGAGGTGGAAGCATGTGGCTGGGCCCTGCTGACACTAGGATCTTCCTGTGATGTCTGCCAAAGAGAAGAGAAGTAGCCTGGCCTCTTCAGCTAACCACTCAACCAAGAAAAAACTGTCTATTCTTATCTGTCTCAGAGCATGTGCTTCTCCCCTCTCACGGTCTCAAGACAGGAATTTTCAGTAAATAGCTTTTCTAAGCACCAAGTTCTTTTGACCCTTTCTACTGAAGTGTCACATTGGCATACCTTGCTCCTGGCTGAGCTGTAGATGATAGATAGGGTTGTCCCATTTCTATTTGCTGATTTAATGTGAAGAGACAACAGCCCAAGGAGAGATTGTGGTATGATGTAGAAGAATTCAAACCAAGTAGTTTCCTGTGTTACTTTTAAGAATATCTGTCTTAGATATTCTGCCCAAAATAGACAACGAGAGTGAAATAAGGGCACATTTTGTGACTTTTGTTTTCTTTCTGATTCTTTTTCCCCAGGCAGCTGTGTCTGTGTATGCGTCTTAGAGAAATAGGGCCCACTGAGAACAATGCCACCGCCGTCTGACATCGTGAAAGTGGCCATTGAGTGGCCAGGTGCTAACGCCCAGCTCCTTGAAATTGACCAGGTATACTTTTGAACCAAGAAGCCATGCTAATAGGAGAAGGGCCTGGGGGTACATGGGAGGAGATGCTTTTAGGGCTGAGGGTAACCAGAATCAAGAGTAAGCACAGCTGCAGGAAAGCTGAGCTTTGGGCTTGGCCCATCCCAGAGAAGTTGGGCCACTATGGCTTGGGAGGCACTTCCCCTTGACAAAATTGGCAAAAAACCAGACCATTCTGTCCTCAACCTAGTTCTTCTTGGTACTCCTTCTTGTCAACCCGGCATGAGTAGTATATGGTGATGGTAAAGGGTCTCTTTCTTTCTCTCTCTGTATTTCAGAAACGACCTCTGGCCTCCATCATCAAGGAAGTTTGTGATGGGTAGGTGGGAACTGACATCCTTCTCAATGTGGCAGCTAAGACAGATGAGCAACTAGACCTTAAAGGGGCATCCACAAAAGATCTCTGGTTAGGCAGGTCCCCTGCGTGTGCTCTTGTGAGCTACTGTGTTGGCAAGAAATTATAGTTGATGAACTTATCCTAAGATTTTGTGTGAATCTTACTTTACTCCTTTAAGTACATGTATGCACTATTTGAGGTCTTAAGAGGATCTCAGACCTATCCCCGTCTGTACCCACCTCCTGCTGTGGTGCTAAGCTTTACTCAAGGGTGGAGGTGCTGTTTTTTAATATCTCAGCCTAAAGACTTGTTTCATTTTTGTGTACTCCAAGTAGGCTGTCCAATCGTTTGAGCAACTCAATAAGAGATGTTTATTTCCAGCTTATGGACAACATAGATGAGTAGCCCAATGGAATACACTGTTTTCTGTTACATAGGTGGTCATTGCCAAACCCAGAGTACTACACCCTCCGGTATGCAGACGGTCCTCAGCTGTACATCACCGAACAGGTTAGTACAAGGAGGGCCAAAGGCTGTGTGAGCATCCTTCACAAGTGAACCACACAGTGAGGCAGCACTGTTAGCTCACTTAATAGGTTAAAGGTAAGTAACACTTTTCTTAAGAAGAGAGTTGTTCCCTGGACAGAATGGAGAGCACCAGCTTTTCCTCCTCCAGTGACTAGGACAAGGTAGTTTTATTTCCCAAGACTCTGAGGCACTTGAAAAAGATCTTACAAGTTCTTTGTCTTAGATAAACTGGAAAAGAGGCCTCTGTGGAAAGCTTTAGTTTCAGGGCAGTTGTCCCTTTATATCCTGGGGGGCGTGGTGGTTTTTAGGACCCCCTGGGGGTACTAAAATATGTGAATTCTGAGACGGTAGATACATCCTAGATACGTCCCCTACACATGAAATCATCTGTAGATGACCTACAATACCAAATCCACTGGAAATGCTATCTCAGCACTTGTTACACTGTTTTGTTGAGGAAATAATGATAAGAAAACATTTGTACATGTTCAAAAGCAACTTCTCCTCCAGGTTATTTTTCAGTTCATCATTGGCTGAATTATGTGTAAAAGTGGAGCCTATAATAGAGTTGATTATATTTTTTAAATGACCAGAAGTTCTTGTTGATTCTGCTTGCTTTTGTTTTCTGTTTAACTAGACTCGCAGTGACATTAAGAATGGGACAATCTTACAACTGGCTATCTCCCCGGTAGGTATTATTTTTCTCCGAGGAGTTTATTAATTTAAGAAATATATGTGAGCATCTACTATGGCCACATTCTGTTCTTAAAACTTGGACTATGCAGATTAAAAAGTCTACTCTTATACCTTGATTGGCAGCAAACAAATGGTTACAATATAATGCCTCTCTCAAGGGTCTTGAGAAGAAGTTGTTTAGGGAGCTATGAGAACTATTTTAGAGGGGGCAGCTACTGGAGATCAAAGTAGGACCTTGCATTTGCCAGACAGGTGCTTATATCTCTAAGCTATCTCCCTGACTCAGAGAGCTGTGAAAACAGATACCACATATCTCCTCCTGGGGTTCTTAGAAAGCCTTCCCAGAGAAGGTGACACTTAGCTCAGATACAAATAGATAAACAAAAATTAACTATTAAAAGAAGAAAATGAAAATTTTTTCCAAGCCGAGGTGCAGGGGTGGGGGACCTAGGGTTCAGGTTGCAGTGGATGAGTAAAAGGAAAGTTAAAATAAAATTTGGCTTGCCATATATCAAGAGACTTGGCTTTATTTAATTTATTTATTTATTTATTTATTTATTTATTTATTTATGTATTTATGGTGGTACCAGGGATTGAACTCAGGACCTTGCACTTGCCAGGCAGGCATTTATTCTACTGAGCTATATCCCCGGCCCCAAGAGACTTGGTTTTAAAAAGAAATAGAGAAAGCAGTAATCCATGGGGGATGTGGTCAAAGAGATATGTTTTTTAAAAATAGGTGAAATAATTAATGTGTTTCAAAAACCTTAGTTTGTAAAGATCTAATGAAAGATCTCTGTCTCCCATTTCTGTCCCCCATCTGTTCAGTTCTCCCTCTCTCTGACCCTTCACAGTTGGTCATTTCTGTTACAGTTTTTTATGCACCCAGAGTATGTGTTAGGATGAGAGAGGAAGGTGAAGGTATAGGGAAGAGGGCTAACTAATAGAAGGGACCTTCCTAGGTCGGGCCAGGAGCACTTGGTGCACCTCAGGAAGAAAACAAAGACCCAAAAGCAAAAAATTTGAAGTGCTTTATTAGCTGAGTTCAGTGGCCACACTCTCCTGTGGGTCAGAAGAATGAAGCACCTGCTGAGATGAAACAAAGATATTTAAAGGGAGAAACCATAGGCCTGGGAGAAGAAGGGGGGGCTTAGGAGTTGTCTTTGATCAGAGGGGGGAACTTTGCAAAACTTAGGAGTTGTTTCTAACCAGAAAGGACACTTGGCACCTGAGTTAGGGAGGCAGAGGAGATGCAGGGCCCAAGAGTTGCCTTGTCTCTGATCCTGTAATCAGGAAGGACATTTGGCACCAGGGTCCAGGAAGAAGAGGAGATGCAGGGCCCGAGAATTGCCTTGTCTCTGATCCTGTAATCAGGAAGGACATTTGGCACCAGGGTCTAGGAGGAAGAGGAGATGCAGGGCCTAAGAATTGTCCTTTGTTTTTGTAATCAGCAAAGACAGCACTAGGCATGCCTGTAACTGGGGAAAACATCTGTAACCAAGGTTGGAGTTCATAGTGAGAACAAGGCTTTATAATATGGCAATTATAAAGTTTGTTACAGAGAGTGGAGTCAGCTTATAACAGGACTGAGGGAACCACCTTGATTGCCAAGTTTGTGATGAAATGATAAGAGTGCAACTTCAGTCACATTTGTAGAAGAGCTGCCAGGAAGTGAAGGGAGTCATGGTGCCTGTTTTTCTTGGTGAGCTAGAAACTCATTCATCTGAGGGGAGGGGAAATGTGCAGTAACAGCAGCTAATGTTTACTGAACATCTCCATTCTGCTGAGCACTCTGTCTGTGTGTAACCCTAACAGATAGGCAGTGGGATAGGTACTCTCATTGGCCCAGTTTTGTTTTGTTTTTTTCTATTGTATTTGGTTGTTGCAGAGTCTCACTACATAGCTCCAACTTATAGTGATTCTCCAGCTTTCAGCCTCCCCAGGACTGGGATTATAGGCGTGTGCCACCAAGCCAGGACTCTGGCCTGCTCAGCTGGCCCTGAGGGCAGGGCTGGCATGGCATGTGATGCCCAGGGATCTAATAGCAGTTCCTCTGCTTGCTTAAGCTTGCCTAAGCAGGTGCTTTAGTCTGCTGAGCTATCTCTCCTGCCCCTTGTCCCATTTTTGCTGACAAGGAAACTGAGGCTGGCTGGGGATTTAGTTCAGTGGCTCAGTGCCTTCCTAGCAAGCATGAGGTCCAGAGTTCACTTCCCAGTACAGAAGGAAGGAACGAAGGAAGGAAATTGAGGACTTGCTGAGGTTAAAAAAAAAGAAAAAAAAAAAAAGAAGAAAACCTCGCCATTTGACTCACAGAAGGGAGGTTGAGCCTGCTCTCAAATCCAGGTGTGTCTTTCACTAGGCCAGTTTCTTAACTCTTTTCTGCTGGTCTCCTCTCATCTTAAGAACTTCATTTTCCCATCCTAAGCTTTGTTAATTTAATGTGACAGTCTGGGAGTTACTATTACAGACATGCCAGAGCGTTTTACAGACCTCTTGCATGGAGTAGTCGTCTTCCCCAGAAGAAAGCACATATCTCAGGAGCAGGAGGCAGCAACCCAGAAATGCTGTTTCTGGAGGAAAATTGACATTTGGACTGGAAGTTTCTAAGTGTCTACAGATCAGTGCTTTTCAAATTGTTCTATCCTATGACCTTTTCTCCTGGTGCATATTTTCCTCACTGCAGGATTTGGAGGATTTGTGTTTCACCAAGGGTAGCTGCCATTATGGGCCTTCTTGGTGCCTAGGAAAGGAGAGGCTAGAAGGGAGAGAGCAGGCCTGGCTCCTTGGCAGGCAGCGGAGCTGTTGAGAGTAAGGAAAGGCTGGGTGCACTTTTGTACCTAATGCACTTCCTTTCCAACAGAGAATGTTACATTAAAAAGAAAGAATGGCAGGACAATAAATTGTGAGTCAGTGACTACGAAGTTGACAAGTTTAGCAAGAGGAAAGCAGCATACTGGGAAGATAGCTCAGTAGAATAAGCACTTGCCTGGCAAGTGCAAGGTCCTGAGTTCAATCCCTAGTACCATAAAAAAAGAAAAAAGCAGAGTGAATATAGCAGAATTTTAGCAGTAGCTTGCAAAAAGGAAGCAAGCGTCCTGCACAGGTTCCTGCAACAGGAAGCAATGTTGTCTTCACCCGTCTTCATTTTCATAAGGCTATTGTGAAATCAACGGTTTGTAGCTCTTTGACATTCTTGGTTTTCACGGTACTATTAGAGAAAAAAAATTGTCGAGCTTATCACATTTTAAGATTAAAAGGACTCATAAATGTTATCAGATTAAATTCACCACATAGTGT
Source organism: Myocastor coypus (assembly GCA_004027025.1). Lineage (NCBI taxonomy): Eukaryota > Metazoa > Chordata > Mammalia > Rodentia > Myocastoridae > Myocastor > Myocastor coypus. The sequence continues at coordinate 23,959 of PVJA010010122.1, forward strand.
AAAAGCTCCTTTGGTAGGCTCTCTGGCGAATCACTATCCAGGTTCTCTTCTCTCACTTCTAACAATGAGACTCAGTTCCTTAAGAGAAACCTCTATTGTTGGACAGGTTTTTTTAATTGTATTTATTTATTTATCATTTTTTATTATGGCCGGCTCAACCTGACCTGGGGGTAGGGCTGGTGCAGCATGTGGTGCCAGGGATTGAACTGTGGTCCCTGCCACCGCCTAAGCATTCTAAGCAGGTGCTTTAGACCACTGAGCCATCCCACCAGCCCCTTTGGACAATTTTAATTGATAGAAATGTTTATGAAGCCAATACTGTTTCTTTGTGACTTGCCATATTTAGTGAGTCTTTGTATATTTCCTTAGTAAGACTTTTTAAATCCATAGACCAGAGAAGTACAGAAAAGATGCAGATTACTGCACATTGGCATTGGCATCCCAGAAATTCCCTGACTGATCCCGTAAACATTTATTTAGCAACTCCTAAGCACTGTGAAAAACTAGTTCTGCCTGGAGCTTGGATGTCTGCACAAGGCTCCTAGGAGCTATCCACAGAGTTGTATCCTGCTACAAAGAGCAAATGGCATGTTTTGTCCCTGGTCTCACAGTCCCGGGCTGCACGCCAGCTGATGGAGAAGACTCAATCGTCCAACATGGAGACCCGGCTGGATGCCATGAAAGAGCTGGCAAAGCTGTCTGCTGATGTGACTTTTGCCACCGAGTTCATCAACATGGATGGCATTGTTGTGCTGACAAGGCTGGTGGAGAGTGGAACCAAGCTCTTGTCCCAGTGAGTATTGCTGGGGACTCCTGACTTACTCCTTTCCATAGGGCCTCTACCGTCACTTCCATAGTCACATAAGGATTTGGCGGAGCACCTCTGTGCACAGAGGCTGGCCAAACCCGACAGTGCTCATGGAGAGGGCTTATGCACTGCAGGGGTACAGAAGATTTCCTTGCTGAGTAAGTAGTAAAAATAGGTCCATAGAAGCTAGGAGGAAAAAGTCAGTCCAGGACAGATGTGTTAATTTATGGGTGAGGACCAGTGAGCAGATAAGAACCATTCATTATCTCCCAGGCCAGGTGACTGTCTGTTCCTAACTAGTCTCCCGCCTTCCCCTCCTTGTGCAGCCACCTCTCACGCCATGTGCACATTTGTACACATGCACACACGTGCCTTCCTTTGTGCTTGCCGCAGGGCCACCACTCCCCCCCACCCCTTCACCCTCTCCCTGCCACACGCTGTCAGGGAAGAGGAGATGCAGAACTCTGCCCTACACTAGCACCTCCCAGTTCTGAGTTGGGTGGATGTGGGAAGTTACGCTTGTGCTCAGGGAGACACAGATGCTTAGGTTTCTGTCTAAGCCTGTGGAGCAGAGGCTGGCAGGAAGGGAGTCAGAAACCATCTCTCAGGTGATGGATCTGCTACTGAATTTTTCAGCCAAACCAAGCAACTAATCATGGGTATTTGCTGTAAGTCTCAGATCTTAGCCTGTGCTAAAAACCCAAAGCCTTCAGTTTCCAGCAGCAGTGACACAGGGTTAGCCCAGCCTTACTTTCTCCCTCTTTTTTTTTTTTTTTTTTAGGACCGGGGTTCAAACTCACAACCTTGCACTTGCCCAGCAGGCACTTGTGCCTTGGAGCTATCTCCCCAGCCCCCGTTCTCCCTCTTTAAAATGGAGGTGATATCATTATAAAGAGTACTGTTAATGAGAACATATCAAACATGCTGGTAAATGGGCAAATGCTTTGGTAATTATAGAGTGCTATACAAACATAAGAAGGATTAAATGTGTAAAGAGAGACAAAAGAGTCGTTTTAATCCTTGTCTCTGCCAGCATTATTGTAAGGGCTCTACATACATCATAACTTACCCTCCCCACAACCCTATAAGGGTTATGCTGTGAAACTAACTCTATTTTCAAAGGAAGAAATTGAAGTTTTAGAAGATAAAATTTGCAGTTAGTGAATGGTTGAACAGAAATTGAACCCATGTCCATATCTTTCTTTCCTCTTTCTCCTGCACACTGCTATCTCTGGCCTAAAGGTTAATGTGGGATATAAACTCCCTTGAGTCTCTCCAGCAAGCATCAGGGTTTGGCAAAGGTCTGATGTCTTCTTTGTTTTGGGAAGCAGATGAGTGATTCCATAGTCCTAAGATGAAGCAACATGGAGAGGGCATTCCCAATCACCCAGTCACCTTTTTTTTTTTTTTTTTAAGTCACAGATACCTGGGCTGAATGCTCTGCATCTGGCTGGTTGTGCACTCAGGCACTTACAATTGCTCTGACTGACTTTTCAAGGGGTGTTTACATTGAAACCTGTCCCCTTTGTGGCTGCTTTCACATTTGTGTTCCCCGGATCTGAATCTGTATTATTTTGTGTGTGTGTGTGTGTGTTGCACGTGTCTCAGCTACAGTGAGATGCTGGCATTCACCCTGACTGCCTTCTTAGAGCTCATGGACCATGGCATTGTCTCCTGGGACATGGTTTCAATCACCTTTATTAAGCAGGTGAGGTCTCCAACATCCCGTCTCTCTCTCCTTCCTCAGTTGTCAGCTGTTCCCTGGGCTTCAGGGTAGATGGGGGCAGTTCAGCTCATGCTTTCTATTCCCTGGATTCATATTTTTAATCTGGTCTTCCTGGCTCCTAAAAAGTTTGTTCCTTATACAAGTGCTCCTGAACTTATAGTGAGTCCTGACCTAATAATAATAAGCTCACTGTAGGCTGAAAATGTTGTAAATCAAAAATCCATTTAATACACCTAAGCTACTGAACAGCATGGCTTAGCAGCACAGTGAATTGCAAGGTCTTGATTGTTCACCCTTGTACTCATGTAGCTGACTGGGAGCTGTAGCTCACTGGTATTGCTCAACGTAGACAATGTTGTCATCACTAGCCCTGGAAAAGATCAAAACTCAAAATTCCAAGAATAGTTTCTCCAGAATGCATATCACTTTGCACTATAATTGGATTCTCCTGAGTCAAGAACTGTCTGTGCTCAGCCCCTGCACAGAGAGGGTAGGTGGAAGCTGTGGGAACTGAACAGGTTCACAGTAGAATTGATTGTCTGCCTTACTCTGAATAAACCCACCAGTCAGCTACCATCCCTGAGTCTTCTGACCTGCTTCCTCAGCTCTCCTTTTTCTTTGGATTAAAAAAATAATAATAATATGCATTGCATTTACAAATCTGTCTTCTATTTACAAAGTAGCCTGTTTAGGTTATCAGATGGAACACTGGGTAAAAGGGAGAGGGTCCAAGCTTAACACCCCCCACCATCTACCAGAAAAAGCAATGTTAATTGAGAAAATTGATCGAAAGCCAGTGAATAATATCACATGCACTGACCTAAAGTTTCACTTGTCTTTGGCTTAGGGTTCTGGGAACTTCCTTGTACTGGAGACATTTGGGGAAGAGTGAAGTGACCTTGTGTCAAGGACATCATAATGGGGATTGAGAAGAATTAGATTAAAAGACATCAAAGTCCTTTCTGCCTCTCAAAGTCTGTAATGGTCTCGGTATTTATAAGGAAAAGTGTAATTCACAGGAGCAGGTAGAAGTAAAATGAGATCCCAGTATTAGTAAATCCTCTGCACTTAGCTTTCTCATTCCTGGGTCCTTATTTTGAAGAAAGGCATTAAGCTCTTAGATTTTGAGGAAACACACTTGAGTGGATGTTGTAATCTGAGATTGTGTATCCATGCCTAGGGAACCCTTGCATGCAGGCCAGGCAGGGATGTCCTCCCATCCACGGTTCCCTCCATGGAGGCGTCATGGCTAAGGAGAGAGTGTCCAGGGCTGCCACCAGATACCTCAGCTACACAGCTGTCTTGAGCCCAACTCCTAACCAACCTGTCCTGTCTGGGTCTAGATTGCAGGGTATGTGAGCCAGCCTATGGTGGATGTGTCAATCCTTCAGAGGTCCCTGGCCATCTTGGAGAGCATGGTCTTGAACAGCCAGAGCCTATACCAGAAGATAGCAGAGGAAATCACCGTGGGACAGCTCATCTCGCACCTGCAGGTGTAAGAGGCCCCATCCCCCCTCCTTTCATGTATTTGGTCTTCTGCCTCCACTTTGTGTATATTTCAAGTTGTGCTCATACCTTTATTCATCTCCTCTTCCACAGGACTATCAGGATTCCTCCCATAATTCAGGTCCAGTCCTGTTATGCTCCTGCTTGAAATCCCCTAAAACTCCTTGCCCTTAGGTGTAAAGTGGAGGCTTTCCCAGTTTTCTTATACCACCCAGGTACCAGACAGAATTAGATATTTCTTCTCCAATGGGCCTAATAGACTGTTTGTATCTTTTTTTTTGTTGTTGTTGTTTGTTTGTTTGTTTTTGTGGGACCAGGGTTCAAACTCACGACCTTGCACTTGCCCAGCAGGCACTTGTGCCTCGGAGCTATCTCCCTAGCCCCATGTATCTTTGACAATTACATAAAATACTATATTTTTATTATCTGTAGTCTGTCTTAAATTTTTAGCTTCTTGGGAACAGGAATTCATAATTTTCATAGCTCCTGCTTTGATTTATTTTTTATTTTTGCAGGACCGGGGATTAAACTCAGGCCCTCATGCTTCACAAGCAAATGTTTATTCTACTGAACTGGGCCCTCTTGCTTTGATTTAAACAGAAGCTCGGTATGATGCTAACTGAACTAATATGCTATGGGGGTAGCAAGAAAAATAGTGTGAGTTCAGGATGCAACTCAGAACTACATTCTTCTTGGGGCTAGGGAGATAGCTCAGTGGAAGAAGTGCTTGCCTGGCAAGCATAAGATCCTGAGTTCAATCCATGGAACCACCAAAAAAAAAAAAAAAAAAGAAAAGGATAGAACTAGGTTCTACTACATATGAAGTCTCTGTCTTCAGCAAGTCACCTAGTTTGTCTTTTCTGGCTGCAGTTGCCTCTCTAGACTGAAGTTAATCATCCCCACTTCCCAGACTCTGAGAATCAAGGATTTTTAAAAAGGTTTAACGCATTCACCATAGGACAATAATCTGTCTCCCTGTGGAATGACTCTAATTTGAATTTCATGGTCTGATATTAAATATCTAACCATGGGTGCTTTAGCCACCTAATAGCATGTACCACCAGTGGTTCATGACACCCAATGGAACAGTCATGCATATGTCACCAGTGGTTCAGGCAGGCAGCAACATGTTAATACGGTGACCACCAAAGGTATTCAGTACATCAAGACTTTTATTGTTTTGGTTTTTTTTAAAGAAGTGTCTCATACCATAAAGTATTTTACCAGATAATAATGAAGTGTTCATCTCTCTGTTCAGTTTTCTTCACTTTGAGCCAGTCTGCACAATTTAGGAAAACTGAGCTTCCAAAGCAAGGGTGGTGATGCTGTTGACTCATGCTCACTTCCAGCACAAAGTCAGACATTGTCAAAATGCTGCTAGACTCCCCTGCCAGGTCCAGGAAGTTAATTCTGACCCTATCCTATTCAGCCTTGCCCCTAGCTAGTATCCCTGACAAATCAAAATAGAAAGAAAGCACAGTGATTTCTTTGCAGCTCTGATTTTCCTTCGTCACTTTTAAGGGTTTCTTCACCCCTAGATCTTCATCTTTATAGAGTCACAGGGTTGACAGGTGAGAGGAACATAGTGTATTCTGCATAGAGCACTGTGATGGTCTGGTGTCCTTAACACCACCTTTTTCTTTGTCTCTGAATTGGGAATGACTTCAGTTGCCTTCCTGAGAATAGTAGGGGAACATGTGGCATTTCTTAGGTGTCATCTATATTTCCAGCCCACAGCTGTCACCGCCACACAGGTACTCTGCTAGGGAGAGGCAGCACTTAGTACTTTCCATTAGATTCCCAAGGCTCCTCTACCTGACCAAGGAGTCCGTCAGTCCCCTGGAAGGCCACTTATCCCGTCAAGGCAGATAGAGATGTCTTATCAGGTGTCGGGGTTATAAGATTCCAGAAAATGGTTGTAGTTATTTTGTTTGAAGCTTTGAAAATAAAAAGTTATATTACTTGTCCATTTTCCCACCTCCAAATATAGCCACTGTTAGGTGTGCCCCTCCAGTCCTTTTCCCCCATATATATTCAACAAAATTGAGATCCTACTATGCATATTGGTTGGTTGTTATTGTTGTTTTACTTGAATAATATATCTTGAACATTTCTCCATGTCAAAGATTCTTCTAAAAGTATAATTCTAAAACTACTAACAACTTTGGGCTTTCATTGCTTTGAAACAAAGTTAAGTAAATGTACAGAATATTTTCTGTACCGTTTGGGAGTTCACAGACATTTGAAGCCATCTCCGAATCCCAGGTGAAGAAGTTTACTCTAAAACATGATTTTTAGTAGCTTCTTAGCATTTTTATATGGTAAAGTTGCTAATGCAAATATTTGGCTTATATAACATTTTTGTTTCTTTCATACTACTTGAGCACAACATCTTATCAGTATATCTTACAACTCTCTGATTACTCTTAGTTAAGTTCCTATTAGCAAAATTTGTAACGCAGGAATATACCCTTTAAAGAGTTTTTTTTTTTTTTTAGAAGTGTATTGAAACTTTATTTATTTATTTATGGCTAACTTAGCCTGCCCTGGAGGTGGGGCTGGTGCAGCATGTGGTGCCAGGAATCAAACTGCGGTCCCTGTGGTTGCCTAAGCTTGCGTAAGCAGGTACTTTAGACTACTGAGCTCTCTTGCCTGGTCCCTAAAGACATATATTTAAAATGCTTTTGAGACTTAGCCCCAGGATATTGGATTCTAGTCTGTAAGTGATTATCACTGTCAATAAACATCATCTTGCTGCTCCATCTTCCAACCTTGCTCTGCTTCTTTCTCCATTGACACAGCTCCAACCAAGAAATTCAGACCTACGCCATTGCACTGATTAATGCACTTTTTCTGAAGGCTCCCGAGGACAAGCGACAGGTTTGTAGCTGCTTCTTCAAACTCTTCATTTGGGCTCTTCTAAGAGAAGAGTTCTCCCTTTGCCCACTCACTCTGCAGAGAAGAGAAACCCAGTCATCTCACCCAAGCTGCTTATCTGAGCCTTCCAGGGGCTGTTGCTTTGCTAGGGTTCGAAAGAGGCTGGGAAGAATTGGGAGGGGAAACTTGCTGAATTGTAGATGGGAGCAGGGAGCTGCAGGCTTTCTTCTCCAAAGACAGAGTAAATATTTTCTGCTTTGTATATTCTGTCTAGCAGCTATCAAGTTGGCTGTCATAGCCAAAAACAGCCTCAGATAACAAGTAAATGAGTGGGTATAGCCATCTTCTGATAAAACCTGATTTATTCAAATAGGCAGCAACCCCAGTATAGCCACAGTTTGCTAACTCTTGGGTCAGAGGATCAAGAATAAGTTAGGGGAGACCTGGGCATTACTGTTGAGTCCAGAGGATCAGAAGTGAATGGGACTTAGTACCAAGTTTCGCATGTAAAAGTCCTCTGATCAAGATTCTAAATATCTTTCCCCATTCATTAGCTGTGTGACATTCAAATCGCTGTGCCTCTGAACCTCAGTTGCCTCTCTTGTAATCTTAGAGTGGCAGCATTTGCCATGTTCTCCACACCAGGATATTATCAGTAAAAACAGGCCATCTATTTTATAAATAAGGGAACCAGAAATCATTGAGCAATGGGATAGGCATTGACTTAAGAGAGCAGGGTCATGAAACAGAAGTACTTTACCTGTCTCCGACTGGACAAGTGTTCTAAGTGTTTGGTCTCAGTCTCTTTCTCTATAAGATGAAAGAACCAGATTGAATGACCCCTGAAGGCCCTAATAACACTATAAATTTTCTGGTAAATGTCCAAGGGATGTACAAAAGTTAAACTTAAATTCTCTGTCAGTGTCATGGCCTCAATAAAGTGAAGTCTAGGGATCATATGTCAGGCTCTGGATAGAGTCCAAAGGGAAGATCAGAAGTGCCTGTGGCTCTGTTTGTCCTTGTCTTCCTCAAGTGGCATGGCTCTGTGAATTTCTTCCTTCTAAGTCTTTGTTTGAATGTAAGCCAAAGCTCATTCTGTCTGCTTCTCTCTGTGCTTTTTGCTTTCTGCCAGCAGGACAAGCACCTTAATCCTCTAGACCTTCCTGTCACTGTAAGTAGCAACCTGTATGGAAAGGGCTATGGCTCCCTTCTAGGTGGGAGGTCAAAGCTGGGCAGAATGGAATATGCAGGGAATCCTAGGCCATATCCTTTATCAGGACACTTAGAGGTACTTTAGATTAGAGTTGCAGAGGTATTGAGAGGATGCCTGCCCCCACAATGTGGCCCAGGCTTTCTTTTGTGCCCTGCCTTTGTGTGGGCCTGTGATTCAGCTAAGCTCAGATTCAGGCATAGCCTGTGACTTTCAGCCAGGTGCGATTGCTGACTCCCTCCTTGTATTGCCTGCCAGTTTGCTATAGTAAAAGCCAAAAGGTAATCCCTGCCCTTTTTGGACTCTTCTTGGATAGTCAGAATTTGAAAAGGTTTAGACAGTTGACAAAAGGGAGTATGGGCAATCATTTATTGACTAGCAGAAGCTTTAGAAAGGCCAGTTTTATGAGGATATAAAAGAGGATGAGTGATTGGCCCCCAGTACCAAGGAAAGGCTTTGTTTTGAGACCTTTATATTTTAGTTCTGGATGACTGGCAGTTTCCCACATTTGAGTTGTTCATAGCAAAGTTTAATCTCACTGAATTTCCTGTGGCTCCCAAAGAAGTTTTTAGGACACTTCCCCCCACCACCACCAGCCAGTACATGCTCAGAAGATGGAAACTAAAGCTCTGCTCCTGGCAGCCTCAGCCATTTGGGATGAGGGTAGGAATTTAGCAGTGAGAGAGAGAGAGGCCCTTCTGTTTGAGGAAAGTGACAGAGCTCGTGGTTATTACTCCATAGGAGAGGCAACAGCTCTGTCAGGCCTACTAATTTAGAATCATCTATAAAATTAAATGAAGGCAGCAGTTCAGAAAGTGAAGTCACACTAATTACCATTAGTGAGAAGTGATGGCTAACATTGGAAGGAGCAGACAGAATTATGAATAGCTTTCAGAAAAATTAAAAGCATCATAATCTCTAAACATTTTATTTAAGGGAAAATAGCTTCATGTTTAAAGTGTTTGGAGTGGTATAGTGTCACAATACAGAGTAATCACTGGTGTTCTTTTGCATGAAACCAAGTCCTTGGCATGCGATTATATTCATTGTAATCACTTCAGAAATAAAGAATATATATAATTTTTCTAAAAAAAAAAAAAAAGATGTGCATTAGAATGGTTAAAAATAATGGTTCTGAGAGTAATCTTGACATTTTACTCCCTGGAAGATTCACTTATGTAAGATACTTCATTTCCTGAGCATGCTAAATAAATAAAGCATTACTATTAAAGTCTGAAACTAATGTAGCGTTGAAAGGTGAGCCTGTTCTGTCCAGTTACCCATAAGCACACACAGTGTTGTCTAAGCCAGTCTGAACAGTTGGGTTCCTGCTTTAGGACGTCTGTGCTCTGGCCCTGCCTGTGGAAGGGTGGAGGAGGCACTGGCCAGAGGCCTTTCCTCCATTTGGAGTCAGTGGCCTTGGTGGTGGAGCTGCCTGGAATGATACATGCAGCGTGGGGACCATCACGTTACTCTTTGCTCTGTGTGTGCTGTCCATTGCCCAGCATCCTTGTAACACAAATGTCTCATTGTCTGTGTCCCTCCGTGAAGACAGTGTGGAGTTAGGAAGGAGAACTATTAGTTAATATGCACTCATAATAAACAGAATCTTTTAGAGTGTATACTTAATAGTGGATTTTCATCCACTAACTCACTTTTCCACTTGAAAAGAAAAAGGTTTAAAAGGAAAAGCCCCAGAGCTATGTTGCCATCTTCCTTTTGATAGCAGTCACAGGGGTGCGCCTGCCCGCTTTCCTTACCTTTCCTTTTTCTCCCTGTAGGATATGGCCAATGCCTTCGCACAGAAGCACCTCCGATCCATAATCCTCAACGTAAGTTCTGGAGCACACTGGATATTGTTACGGCTGTCTTCTTACTAGGCATAGCAATTATTTCAGTTATTACTGAAATTAGTATTAAGTAATGGAGCACACAGAGAAAACTTAATAGGTGCTAAACTCCTCTCAAACTGTTAAGCATTTTTAATAATCCTCTTAATGAAACTGTCTCACCAGGAATTGCAGCGCCTCCAGGGAGGGACTAAGGTCAGCTATAGTACTTGCTTCATCTCCAACATATTTGTCCACAGGGAATTTGTTAAAATAGGCACCAAAGAAGAAAGCAGTTCACTCAACTCCCACTCCTCATAAACCTGATTTGTGTGGGGTACTGACAGAGATGGGTAAGAGTATTCTTGCTCTCCAAGACCTTGTGATCAGAAGCTGGGTGTAGTGGCATTCACCACCCAACATTTAGGAGGCCGAGCCAGAAGGATCACAGTACATTATGGCCCTTCTGAACTACATGGCGAGACCTTGTCTAAGAAAAAACCTTGTGGTAGGAAAGACAGTGATCATAGCACAGTGGTCAGTGCTACGCTAGAGATATGTGATCTGGGAGAGGAAGGAGAGCTGCGCTGAGCCTTCAGGAAGGTACCTGGCTGTGCCTGGGTGATAAGTAGGCAGACAGAGAAGAGCTGGAGTTTCTGACAGCAGCTGGGACCAAGAAGGACCTGTGACTGGGTGAAAGGGGAACAAGGAGCAGATGGGTCATGAGACTGGAGCTGGTGCAGGGCCCAGATCAACAGAGGCCTCAGTCTTTTTTTTTTTTTTTTTTTTTTTTTCCTTGAAATCTCTAGTCTAATACTTTATTTATTTTGAGAAGACAATGTTTCAAACATTAGGCTCTTCACAAAAGCTACCCACAGTATCAACTTCAGAAAACAAACATACCCATTTTCCTGTAGGATGCATTTGACATGCCAACTTTCATTCACCAAAATACATTGTTTCATCTGTGTTCAACTCCACAAGATATTCAATGTTGGGATGACACACATAGCCCTAACTGAGCCTGATTGAGCGCATCTACTCGGGATGATGAAATAACCACATTTGCATTTTAGCAAGAGCATATGCTGGAAGGGGAGTGAGGGAGCGAAGTAGGATTTCTAAGGGCAGCAGGATGTGGAAAAAGGCCTCCTTTCCTGACCCTACAATCTTGATGTGAGGTACAGGAAGGCAGAAATGGGCAGTAAGGAGAGACAGGAGCTGAGGAGGAGAGCCAGAGATCTAGATTAAAAGAAAGCAACTTTATGAGCTGTCAGAAGCAAAGGTGTCTTGATCACTTTCCTCATTGCTGGGACAGAACACGCCTACAGATTAAGGAGGACAGGGTGTCTGGCTCACAGGTTCAGGAGTCTCAGTCCTTAAATGATCTGCCAGCTTCAGGGCAACAGCAGTATGGTAGCAGGGCCTAGTGGCAGAGCTGCTCAGGTCCTCGCAGCCCAGAAGCAGAAGGAAGGAAGGAGCTGGGGAGGCAGTCATGCTCTTCCTTTGGCACCCCATGATCCACCTCCAAGGCCCATCTTCACAGCGTGCAGAGCTCTGAATCTCTGGTCCAGTCACTCGCTAGAAGCACCACCTACTAGCATATGAGGCTTGGCAGGGGACATACCCATCTGTACCATAAGGAAAGAAAAACTGAGGGACCACAGTGAAGGGAATAAAGGAAAAGTCAGAAGTCAAGGGTGAGAGACTTAAAATGCTGAACATGAACTTCGGAGTCTACCTGCCCTGCTCTCATTTTCTAATCTGCTTTGATCTCAAGCAGTTCATCTCCCTCTCTGGGCTTTTGATTTGCTCATGTGAGTGTGAGGACTAAATTCGCCAGTACAGACAGTGCTCAGCAGGGTGTGTGGCACTTAGCAATCTTTCCTCTGTAGGCAGAACAGGACTTGAAGGTGAGAGAATCCATAAAGTAAGCTCCAAGCTCTTGTGCATGGATCGGTCAGCTGCTCTAAACCTGCAGAGTCCCCGACTCATCCCTACTGACTGCTTCTGTGGCGGTCAGAGGCCATCTAGCAGCCTAGCAGGAAGCTCCCACCAAAAAAAATGCTGAAACACTCCTCTCAAGTGACAGTGGACAGCTTCCCAGGCATTGTGTATTGCCTGAGCAGCCATTGGAGGGCCTTCCACAGCATATGAGAGTCAGGGTCGTTTCTGGGGCAAATGAAATTGTCTTGAGATTTAGTTGCCTTAGTGGGCATAGAAGTTTAGCTCATTTCTTAGAAACTCTGTGATCAAGCAAAAATCCCACTGTAGGAGATAATTGATCATAGAGACTTAGAGCTAATTCATGCTCCCTGAAATCCAGGGTTTTAGCTGAGTCAGGCAGCCAGAGAGCCTAGGCCTCAACATGCATGCTAGCCAGGTGAGCTCAAGCAAGCCTTTGGAGAAAACCACTGAAACTGCAGCTCATCCGGTGGGAGCTGTGCTGCCTCAGACCATTGTTGGCTTGTTACCTTCCCGTCATGAGGTCTCTTCAGTTCAAGAAAGGGGACTAAAGTGAAAGAAAACTCAAAGCATGTGAAGTTCTACCACTGTTCAAAGCTGCTTTATAGATTATGTAAGGGGAAAGAGTAAGGATGGACAAGTAGAGAAATCAGGGTGGGAGAGAGGGAACAGTAGAGAAGAAAGGAGAGGGAGAATTGTGGAAGGAGGTAAGAAGCAGCAGTGTCAGAGAAGAGCCTGGAGCCTGGAGGAATAACAGTGCTGTGGAGGTGAGAGAATCCCGGGGACTAAGCCGGGAGAGATGTCCTGCAGGAGAGACAGGAAGCGCATGTGCCTGCCCGGCACCAGAGGCTGGAACGGCATCCTTCAGAGGAAGGGCAGGGCAAGATCTAACCCAAGCACATTGGCAAACCTGTAGCTGATGGAAATGCATCTGAAATGGTCATCACCTAAGCACTTGAAAGGAGTCCAGTGTAGCTGAGGAACAGAAAGTGTGGTTTAGAGTTAAATCTAAGTGCCTGTGTTTGGCTTGTGGCACTGAACTGAATGCAGATCTGGAGTAGGAGAGGCATACAGTGGAGAAAGAGGTCTGGAGCAGTCCTGGCCAGTAAAAATAAAACCCCATCCATTTGGGTAGTATAAAATGTTCTACAGTGTACCGGCAGGGTTTAAAAAAAAAAAAAAAAAGGCGTAGTGAAAGTGAAGTTTAATGATACAACTTATTCAGCTCAAGATACCCAAAACATCATTTCAACATGTAATAAACAGAAAACATTACTAATCACATGTTATATTTTCTTTTTTTATACTGAGGCTGTGAGGTCTGGTGTGCATGTCACACTGCATGTCTCAGTTTCGACTGGCCATGTGTCAAGTGTTCACCACCACATGTGCCTAGTGGCCACCGAATTAGACTGTAGGTTTAAAAACATTGATCTAGAGCCAACACAAGCTCTGCAGAGCGCTGATCTAAAGTATCAGGGAGCTTTGAAAAGAGAATGCTTTAGAGCTGGAGGGTTCTAGAACAAGACTGCACAGCAGAACTTTCTGTGCTAATGGAAACATTCTGTGCCTGCACTGTATCACAGCCACTAAGCACAGGGCTAGTGCCACTAAAGAACTGATTTTATCATTGTAAATAACCACTTATGGCTTGTTGCTAACACGCTGGACAGCATACTTCTAGAGATGACCCCTCACTAAGAGAATCTAAGGGACACACAGGTCACACATCAGGGAAACTGAACAGGAGGCTCATTTGAGCAACAAAGGAGAGTGACAAGATTAGGGATAGTAGTTTAGATAATGAAAGGGGCCAATGAAATGTTTAGGGAAGCAAAGAGGAAGAAAGGACTATTGTAGGAGAGCAGGGTAGTGAGGTTCTGATCATCAGGATGGGGAGAGACAGCCTGCATGAGAAAGACGGAGGGATGGGAGGAGACAGGGTGGTGCTGGGCACTGGGTCAGAGGGAGAGTGATGAGCCACCATGGAGGGTGGGCAGGAGGACAGAATCAGAGAAGGGAGAGTGACATACAGCAGGAAGAAGTGGCATGAGTGGTTGGACAAGAGAATTCATTATTTCCCCATTGCATAGGGTAGCTCAGGGGCTGGGGAGATAGCTCAGTACAATAAGCGCTTGCCTGGCAAGCACAAGGGCCTAAGTTCAATCCCCAGTTCTGCCAAAATAAGTAATAAGAAGAAGAAGAAGACTTACAGGTAGCTCATTATCATTTAAAGGAAACGACCATTTCTAAAGCCTGTTCACTGATGCCATCTAAGATGTTTTTATATTTCTAAGAAAAAATGGCTGCTTTGCCTACACTCTCAATTGTTCTGGGTTCAGTAATCTTGTGAAAGCTGTGACTAGAGTGGATCCAGTCTCCTGACCTCAAGGACTTGCCTCCCCCAGCTCTGGTGAGGCCAAGGTCAGGGGCCTTCATCCAACTTCTGCTCAGTGGTGTGCAAGGGGAAGGACTATGCTCTGGGCTTGCAGTGAATCATCTCCACCTAAATCCGGGCCATTCATCCCCATCCCCTTCTAGAACATGCAGTCCCTATGTGTGGGAGGAAACTGGCTCCCTGCCTGCTACACTTTTTTCCCCCACTAGCATGGATGTGTCACTTAAAAAAAGAATCAATTCAGCCCTGTTTCCTGCCTTTGCTTTTCTAGCATGTGATCCGAGGGAATCGCCCAATCAAAACTGAGATGGCCCATCAGCTATATGTACTTCAGGTCCTAACTTTTAACCTTCTGGAAGAAAGGATGATGACCAAGATGGACCCCAATGATCAGGCAGGTGCTAAGTATAATAGTGCCATCCTAACTAAAGTCATGTGCTGATTTCTCATGGCTGTTTTGCATCCCCCCCCTCAGTCTGTGTGTCGGGCAGGCAATGTGTGGGTGACCTTCATTTACAGAGGTGGTTTGCATCTGTTCTGGGAACTCTAGCATGGTCTGTGCCTGTGGGGGCCTCTATGAGCCAACCCATTTCTGTCCCACTCTGGTAGAGGTAATGCCTCCCAGCAGACTCATTGGAGTCAGAGTTTGCCTTGGCAGACCTGAGCCATGTTCTCATCCTTGCTTGCCCTGACTAGCTCACTTGCCTGCTGACTGTCTGTGTGTTCACTCAGGCACAGAGAGATATCATATTTGAACTGAGGAGGATTGCATTTGATGCAGAGTCTGACTCTAGCAATGTCCCTGGGAGTGGGACTGAAAAACGTAAAGCCATGTACACCAAGGACTACAAAATGCTGGGATTTACTGTGAGTACCCCAAAGCATAGAGGGTGGTAGGCTGTCTTCCCTCATGATCAACATCCATCAGTCAGCAGCCAGACAATTCTTCCTTCATAGTTGTGGCCCTGCCATAAATAGATGACAGGAAGGAGGAGGGTCATGGAAGTGGCACATTGACAAGTTTATATGCAGCGTTCAGTCTTGTAAAAGAAATTCCTAAGTAGGAGACCCTGGAAGGTCAAGTGGAGAAGGACCTGTTTCCCAAAGCAGCTACATTGTTTGCAAAGCTAAGGTGACTATTTCATATAGAATATGGGGTTACTTTGATTAATAAGAATTTACTGCACACCCACTCCATACCTGTAAGCATGCCAGGTTCTAGGGATACAAGATAAGGCAACCGCAACCTCAGTCTAACTCTGGAAGCTCATGTAGTAGTACAGGTAGGCATGGGAAAAGATATGGGTCTGAGTAGAGTGAGTACAAAGCACTGGCAGCAGAGAAAGTAGGGCAGTGGGCTTCTCAGCTCATTCACACGTAAGGACACCACCTCATCTCAGATTGGGTATGTGTTTCTCTAGAACCATATCAACCCAGCCTTGGACTTCACCCAGACTCCTCCTGGAATGCTGGCCTTGGACAACATGCTATACTTGGCTAAAGTCCACCAGGACACCTACATTCGGGTAATGACACGTTGGTCCCATTCCCCTTGCCCATCTCTTGCCTTCCTTCCTTAATCTCCCTTTCTTCTTGCCCCACAGATTGTCTTGGAGAACAGCAGCAGGGAAGACAAACACGAATGCCCCTTTGGCCGAAGTGCCATCGAACTCACCAAAATGCTCTGTGAAATATTGCAGGTTGGGGAACTGCGTAAGTGTCTGCAGCTCCTTCTTCCCCTTCAGCTAGTGTTGTCACTTAAAGCCTGGTGACATTGGAGACAGGAACAGTTGACTGGGCCACCTTTTGGGGGTTTCTAATTACTGCATGAACTGATGATAATCCTTATTCTTGCTTCAGGGAGTCATGGCCATTACTTTGAGCTGGTAATTTGAACTCTTACAGAGTCTAACCCATGCTGCATGTCAGGGCTGGCTAAGTCTGTAACGAGGTAGAGGCAGAGCAAGAAAAACACCCTAAAGAAGCTGAGGAAATGAAAAGCCCAGCCCACTCTCCTTGATACCCACTGGCTTGGTCTTCTCTTGCTCCATGGGTCTTTGGGGCAGTAAATCCAGGGTTTGCATGTGAGCTTCTGGGCCCC
This sequence comes from Myocastor coypus, assembly GCA_004027025.1. Lineage (NCBI taxonomy): Eukaryota > Metazoa > Chordata > Mammalia > Rodentia > Myocastoridae > Myocastor > Myocastor coypus. Next base: position 40,379 of record PVJA010010122.1, read on the forward strand.
TAGAGGCAAAAACCATCGTTACTTCACTATTCTCTTCTACAGCAAACGAAGGCCGCAATGACTACCACCCCATGTTCTTTACCCATGACCGAGCATTTGAAGAGCTCTTTGGAATTTGCATCCAGCTACTGAACAAGACCTGGAAGGAGATGAGGGCAACAGCAGAAGACTTCAACAAGGTCAGTGTCGATGAGTTGCTCTGAAGCTCGTAGAAGGAGACTATCACATGACAGTCTCAGACAGCTGCCCAGAGCCTGGAGAAACCCTAAGCTGGAAAGCCAGCTTGGTCTGCCCTGCTGAGTCATAAGACTGAGACAGTGGTGAGCCTTGGTCCTATCTGGCTGTGCCCCCTCTATGACCCTGAGGTGGTGTCTACCTCTTGGTGCTCAAATCTTGCTCAATTAAACCAGTACCTGAGCCCCCATCTTCCTTAGGAGTCAGGTCAGTAGCAAAGCAGAATAGCTGTGGGCTGTTTATACCCTTCCGCATACAGCTCTGAACTGCAAAGGTTAGGAGAAGCAGGAAAGGATTGCTGTGCTATGTCATGCATGTCATGGGCGCTTCATTTTCATACATTGGTGCTTTCTGGGTATTTTGTCCTTGTGGAGCACTGTGCTAGATTTTCACAAGATGACAGTCTAGGAGCTGTCTGTTTTTAAAGTTGATTATATGATCATAAAAAAATTTGAAAAGTTTAATATGAAAAATAAAAAATTACCTGTAAGTCCTCTAAGCAGAGACACCAAATTTTGTGTTCTCCAGTCTTTTTCCCATGGAATTATCTTTCCTTAGTGAGATTAGATTGTACATGAAAAGGGGCCGGGGAAATAGCTCAGTAGAATAAGCAAGGGCCTGAGTTCAGTCCCCAGTATGGCAGGAAATAAATAGGGGCCGCTAAGATAGCTCAGTGGTCTAAAGCACCTGCTTAGGCAACCACAGGGACCACAACTCGATCCCTGGCACTACATGCTACACCTGCCCTACTCCCAGGGCAGGCTGAGCCCGCCATAATGTAAAATAAAAAGAAAGACGACAGACAGACGGACACTGGAATTAAAGTATTTGTCACTTAAGCTGCCACTAACAAGATGTCCCTTAGAAAGTCAGGACACATTCCCCAGCAGGTATCTAATCAACTCACCTGGGATACGAGAGCCTTGGTTACCAGAGCCAGCCTGTCTGATTCTCAGAGCAGTGGACTGAGTCACTACCTTCTTTCCTCAGGTCATGCAAGTGGTCCGAGAGCAAATTACTCGAGCTTTGCCCTCCAAACCCAACTCTTTGGACCAGTTCAAGAGCAAACTACGCAGCCTGAGCTACTCTGAGATCCTGCGACTGCGGCAGTCAGAGAGAATGAGTCAGGATGATTTCCAGTCCCCACCGATTGTGTGAGTGCCCTCAAAAGCCTCAGGGAAGGCTGTCCCCACTTCTATCTTCAAGGGTGCCATCATCCCCATAACCTTACTTTGGTGCCTGTCTACCCCAGGGAGCTGAGGGAGAAGATCCAGCCTGAGATCCTTGAGCTAATCAAACAGCAGCGCCTGAACCGGCTCTGTGAGGGCAGCAGCTTCCGAAAGATCGGGAACCGCCGGAGGCAAGGTGAGAGCAGGTGTAGGCACTGGGCTGGCCCTCACCCACTGGTCTCCCTCCTCCCCGGAAGGAGCCTGCCTGCACAAGCCCTGCAGAAAACAGGCAGGCCACTGTCACCCTGCCCTTTATGGACCTCGGCCTTTCCAGAGCTCATCTCCTTGGCTTGTGTTCCAGAACGGTTTTGGTACTGCCGCTTGGCACTGAACCACAAGGTCCTGCACTATGGTGACTTGGATGACAACCCTCAAGGGGAGGTGACATTTGAATCCCTGCAGGAGAAAAGTAGGTTCATTTCTCTGTTGTGTTATGATAGTCGAACTTGTCTACCTGAATATTAGTCCTGGCTGTTCCACTTCTCTTGCTCTCCTGATTACATATCGATCAGAGACAATCCACCTGGTCCCACACAGTCACCCAGTGAGCTCTGAACATAGCTCCCTCAAACCACAGGATCAGTCCAAGGCCATGCTGCGTCACCACCCTCCCTGAGCTAGTAGAAATCTTTGTGCCTGAGAGCTACAACTTCCTGGCAACCTGCCCCAGGCTTCCCTTCCGGCGCTAGAGTGGACACTGACCAGCTTGCAGCATGAGCTTCCAGATAATAACTCTCATCATTTATCAGTTCCCGTTGCAGATATTAAGGCCATTGTCACTGGGAAAGATTGTCCCCACATGAAAGAGAAAAGTGCTCTGAAGCAGAACAAGGTAAGAGAACAGTCCTGCCTTGCATGGGTCATAGGGCCAACTGTAGAGTTCAGTTGGTGGGGGGTTGGGCATAGATTTTTGTTGACTTCCCTCCTTAATTTATTGTGTAACATTCTGTTGAGAGGAATTTTGAACATACACAAAAATTGAACCCTATACATACATCACCTAGCGTCAGCAACTGTAGCACATTCTGCCATCCACTTCCTCTTCCTTGTGACTTTGAAGAAAATCCCAAGTATCACACAGTTTCCTCTGTGAATATTTAAAACATAGGACTGACTAGATATGGTGGCTGATGCCTCTAATCCCAGCACTTGGGAGGCTCAGCCAGGAGGATCCTTGCAAATTTGAGGCTAGCCTGGGCTACAAAATGAGTTCAAGACCAGCCTGAATGTATAGTGAGATCCTATCTCAAAAAAATAAATAAAAGCTGGGGATATAGCTCAGCAGCATAAGTACCTGCTTGGCAAGCACCAGGCCTCTCGTTTGATCCCTGGTACTGCATGCCATGCTGGCCCTGGAACTCTGGGTGCAAAGTGCTGGCCCTGGAACAGGGTGTGGTTGTGCATACCTGTAATCCCAGTGCTGGGGAGGCTGAGACAGGAGGATCAGTATGAGTCTGAGCTGCATAGTAAAACCCTATATCAAAAAAATAAACAATCATTAAAAAAATAAAAATATGTAAGACTGTTAGCCATAATAGCTTTAGCACACCTAAGATGAAGCAAAGTATGAATGTCCATCAGTTGCCTTATGAATATCATGGTTTCTTTATTAAAAATCCACTATGGTTATATGTGTATATACACACATAGACACACTCATACTCATTTTGTTTAAATCAGAATTCAAGTAAGGTCTGCCCATTATGGTCAGTCTTAAGTTTCTTCATTCATAAGTTCCCCCTCCATCTTCTCCATCTTATTTTCTCTATAGTGTATTAGTTGAAGAAATCAGGTTGCTTATTTGGTAGTTTCCCAGAGTCTAGATTTTGCTGATTATCTCCCCAAGGAGTAGTTTAACCTGGCTCTCTGGCCTAGATCTGTAAATTAGTAGAGGGATCTAGAGCTTTGATTTGGTTGGAGTTTAACTTTTTTCTGGCAAGCCACATCATAGTATTCTGTGCCCTTAAAAGGCCCCTAAGGTCTGGGGGTCAAGTCAGCGTCTGTTGCATCAGCAGCCTGCTGTGGCTCAGGGCCTCAGCCATAGTAAGTTAAGGTTTGTAAATAGTGCCGCTCTCCCTGCACCTTCTCCTTTTTATGTGTGACCTGAATTACTTCTCTTAAAAGAAACTTGCCCTTATCTACTGAGTTTCTCAATAGGACCATTTATGTAAGAAAAGAAGATAAATGTTTGATTCCTTTATGAGCCTGCTTTTAGAACAGCAAGTTAGCTCCCTGGTATACAAAATTTTTGTCTGTGCTCTTTTTTTTAATATTATTATGAATTTAGGTGTTTAAGCAAATTATATCAGTCCATTGCACTTATTTTGTTTTTTTTTTTTTTTTTTTAAGAATTTTTTTTTCTTTTTTCAGAACTTTTGTTTATTTATTTATTTTCATGGCTGGCTCAGCCTGCCCTGAGGGCAGGGCTGGCACAGCATGTGGTGCCGGGGATCAAACCGCGGTCCCTGAAGCCGCCCCAGCTTCCCCAAGCAGGTGCTTTAGACCACTGAGCCATCCCGCCAGGCCCTGCACTTATTTTGTTGATGTTCCAGCTGTCCTGCATTTGTCTGCAGTGTTTTTATTGTTTTAAAGTTTAAAGTTTTGTTTAAAAGTTTTTATTGTTTAAAGTGTTAATGGCTTAAGCCATTAACACTTTCTTGTGCTAATTATAGCATGAGAGAAGATGAAAGTCAGTCATCTTGGTAATACAGAAAAATACGTAGGGGCTGGGCAGATAGCTCCATGGCACAGGTGCCTGCCTGGCAAGTGCAAGGTTGTGAGTTTGAACCACAGTCCCACAAAAAAAAACCTTAGGGTGACCTCCAGCCATGAACTCTGGCATTCATGGTTCTGGTGATGAGTGTTGGTGATAATTTTTCTCCCATCTTTACAGTGTGATTTGGGCAAGGGTAGGTGAGTTAGGGTTGATTAAGGCTGTGCCACATTCCTAGTCACACCATATGCATGTTTAGGGGCTCTGGCACTGTCATGCCTGCATTGACACATTTAGTGATATGCCATTACTAGGACTTGACCAAGATTTTGGTATTCAGACTTCAGGCCATTCCATTGTTCCAAGTAACTGAAACCCTTTCTCCTTTAGGAGGTGTTGGAATTGGCTTTCTCCATCCTGTATGACCCTGATGAGACCTTAAACTTCATTGCTCCCAATAAGTATGAGGTGAGTACTGCCTTGGACAGCACAGCCCCACTGAATCTTCAGTGGGAGGAGAGGAACACACAGCACAGGTGCATCCTGGGAGGCAAACGGCCACAGTGACACTAGGGATCTGCCACATCATGAACCTTTCATCACTGCCTGGGATTGCCACATTACTCTTTAGTGACAGCCGTACATTATATCTAGAAAGACAGGGTCAACTAGGGAGAACTTTTTGCCTAGGACTCAGAAAATCCTCCCACCTTCAGTCTCACATGGCCTTCTACCCAAACAGACATGACAGGCACAGGTCCTCTCTCCTAGGGGCATCCAGTCACATGTTGTAGTGGGTCCTTCCTGGGCCTTTAAACCAGATGGACCTGGTTCTACTAATGGGGGGCCTGCAGTTCTACTGCAACTCTGGAAAGTACTAGACTGGACTGAGCAAGTAACTGTGGTGGAACCCTGCAGGCCTATTAAGCTCGCAGAGCTATCAGTGGCACCCGGAGCTTCTGGAAGAGGCGATGCATAGGCAGAGCCTGAGCTGCCAGTGAAGTCTTGTTGGGAGGAAATGAGGGGCAGCGGGAAACGGGTGAGCAAGGTGTAAACAAAGGGAGACAGCAGGAAAGGAACAGGAAGAGTTAGGGAGTTCCGTGCGGTTCCCTCTCATTAGGAGGCCCATCTGGCCAATTTTTTGGTTTACTTTTTAAAACAAACATGAGATCTCGTTGTGTCCTGCTTTTGTCTTAACCTCACACGTGTTTTTCCTTCCTATGTGTAATTTGGGGAGCGCCTGATTCACTGGCCACCAGTCATTTCTGATTATGCACCTAACTTCAAGTAGGTGATGCTCCCAATTTTCATTGCATTTTTAGGTCATATTTCATATTTTTTGTAAGGTGTTTTAGTGTAATCCCATCATAAATACCAGGAATCCTGAAATACTAATGATCACCTCCCGATTTATCTTTATTATTACTATTGTTTGTTTGTTTTGCTGGCTCAGGCTGCCTTAAGGGCAGGGTCTCATGCTCCATGTGGAGGTAGGGATTGAACTGTGGTCTCCAGTGCCTAACTGACTTTGCCCAATCATGCACTTTAATCAACTGAGCTAACCAGCAAGCCCCTATCTTTGCTATTATTCCAGATCAGTTTTTCCTATTTGAATGGTCTGGAAGGGACTGTGTACATCCCATCAGAACAGAGACCTGGGCAGGATCTGCAGCCTTGGGCCTGCTATGTAACATTTTGCAACTTGTTTCCCACAGTACTGCATCTGGATTGATGGCCTCAGTGCCCTTCTTGGGAAGGACATGTCCAGTGAGCTGACCAAGAGTGACCTAGACACACTGCTGAGCATGGAGATGAAGCTGCGGCTCCTTGACTTAGAAAACATTCAGATTCCTGAAGCACCACCGCCAGTGCCCAAGGAGCCTAGCAGTTATGACTTCGTGTACCACTATGGCTGAGCCTGGAGCCAGAGACCACAGTACCCAGGAAGGGATAGAGGCCCAGGAGTGACACTCACAGTCTGGTGCCTTGTCATTTGCGTATATGGAATTGGTAATGATTGTGGTGCCCGATGAATGTCAGCCACTCTGGAAACCCACTTTGGACCACCAACATTCCTCTTAGTCCCTGTTTACCAGGAGCCATGAAGACAGACAGGGTCCTCTGCGCTCTCAGTCACCGTGAAGCCTGAGACTAGGCCATGAGAAATGAATAGCTGGTGCCCTGGCCCTCTAGCCCCCACACTGCATTTAAACTGGGTTTAACAGTAGCCATTTTCCTTTTCTTCCTGAGCCTGCTCTGGATGGCTGGAGCCCACATAAGCCAGGACTGACCTAGGAATGGCTGCCTGCAGAGGTCCAGCGTGCTGGGTGCGTTAAGAGCATTGGAGTGATTGCCTTATAGTAGCTCGTGCCTATGGCTCAGATCTGAGTACAGGCGTTGGGCCTTTACTTTTGTCTTCGCGAGGGCTCGCTCCAGCCTCATCTGGTGCCAAGATGTTGCTGCTTCTGAGGTTTGGCTTTAACATCTCTGGTCTCGAGCCATCAACTCTTTTCCTGCTCATACAGGTATCAGGGCAGATGAAAGTTTCTACAATCTCTCCATCTCATGCTGGCCATGTAAAGACCTACAGGCTCAACCCTGTTCTCTTAGTCTCCAGAAACACTGCAGGGAAAGCCCAGCTGAGACTCGGGCTAGACTGTGGTGAGGTCACTAGATTCCAGCCCCACCCCACATTTATAGCTTTCCTTTCATAGGTGAGAAACGTCCCACTAACCTCAATACAGCTCCCTCCAGGTTGTTTCCCTTTGGCCTTCCAGACTCGACAGGGTTTGCCTTCCTTTCTTCCCCTTCCTCATGCTGTGGTTTCTATCACTGGCTGTGATTCAGAAAGCTGGCGGAGGCCACACCTGTGTCATGGGGCTTCCCTGGTGCTGCAGCACTTGAACCACATTCACAGCCTGTGTCTCCTAGACTTGTATTAACATGGTGGCATTCAGTATTTGTAGCCTGGCATGGTAGGTACTACCCAATGAAAAGTGTACTATATATTTTCTTTACTATAGGCCATACTTATACAGACATGTATATATATTTATATAACACCTACCTATCCTAGAATGGAATGTTCAGGAGGAAAAAATGCTTGCAGTCGCAAGCCAAGAGTGTAACCAGAAAGCATCAGGAGCTTCCTATCAGTAACCATGTTTTCAATAAATATCTTTCCTGTACAAACTGGTTCCATTAACAGCTGTTTGTCTGTACTTGCTCCCTGCCCAAGGGTGGAGTCATACTGGCAGTCTTCATTTCATCGTGCCTGGGAGACTGCAGCTAGACCCTACAGCCACTTACTTTCCAAGGGCCCCTTCCTCCACCTTGTCCACACACTCAGGACACATACCTGTTGCTTAAGGACACTTGCAGATTGTTGCACTGGGACAAAGCACTTCCTGCTCAGCACTGCCAGGTCCAGCAGAGAAAGGAACACTGTACCACCTTGTGAACATGTCCTCCCTCTTCTGCCTGCCAAAGATATAGCCAGGAAACAACTCGAGTACTTATGCTTACAAAAAAGACATGTTCCTGAGCCAGTGTGTCGCCTGTGCTTATGCCCAGCATTCCAGCTGGTGCTGTTAGGCTGCTGCTCCAATCCATGGCCTTGGTAACTGGGAAGGTTGAATGAGGGAAATGATGAAAATAGATACTTTCTCTTGCCTCAGAGAAGGGGGTGAGGACAAGCTCTTTGAAAAGGCATAGAAAGTACATGCAATACAGACCTGGACTACTGAATAAAGCCAAGACCTTTGGTGGCGATGGGGACCATTGTAGGTGCTTGGTAAGCACTGAATAAACTAATGCCTGCATTAACGCCAGCTGGCAGAGGCAACAGCAGCAATTTGCACAAAGCACTGTTTACACTTGGGCCTTCTGTTCAGAGGGACCAGGAAGCCAGCTGAGTGGGTTGTAAGAATCCCTTAGCAGCTGGCCTGTTAGTACGCAATTCAGGAAGCAGCTAGAGGGCAAAAAGCACAAAAATGGGGGGCCCCAGTGTGTCTTTGCCCTGGCCTGCCCACTTTAAAAATGGCTCACCCATCCAAAACTACTGCCCTTTTTAATCCATCCTACAAGTGAACCAAACACCCTGCAACCGTCCTTTGGTTACTTTGGCATAGTATTTGCTACCCTTGTTTATGAACAACCTATATTCTTAGTAAGGCAGGAAGCTTTTCACTCCCTTTTAGGATTTAAAAAATTTTAGTTTAATTCTTTTTATTTTTTAATGTATTTGATACAGGGTCTCACTATACAGCTCTGACTTACAGTGATCCTCCTGTTTTCGGCCGCCCCAGTGCTAGGATCACAGGCGCGTGTCACCGCGCCTGGTAATTTTATTATTTTTTAAGAAGGGTTTCATTATATTGTTTGGGCTGGCCTTGAACTCCTTTAGTCTAGGTTGGCTTCAAACCCACAGGGGTCCTCTTCCCTCAGCTTCCCAAGTGCTGGAATCTACAGATGTCGGCCACCATACCTAGTCTTCTCGAAATTCTTACAAAGCTAAAGGCATAGAGAAATATTTCACAAATGTTTATTAATCGAATATTTTAGGTCAAAATTTAATGCCCTTGACATTACTCCTGGAGCTCCAAGAAAAAGTCTGCGGGAAATTTATTTTCGTGGTTCCCTCCATGACTGTCCAGCACTGGAACGAACCTAAACAATTTAACAAAGTAGCTAGGAGACCTTTTTGGATTCTCACTTGTTTGCAGGTCGCTAGTAGGCACCAAGACTTCAGGATAGACCACCAACCCCCGGTGCTCTTCAAACCCGACTTAATCGCGCATTGAAGAGCCGGGTTCTGCAGGGGCACCTGGAGAAAGAGGAACCCGCCCCGCCCCTCCTCTCAGTGACTTCCGGCGGAAGCCACGCCTCCTTCCCCCCCCCCCGAGGAATGGGGCGGAGCCTAGCCTCATACTTCCGGCAGGAGGATCCCTGGGCGTGCAGTGGGCGGAGGTGAGGGTGCTGCGGTACTCCCCGGACTGGGAAGGTCGCAGCTGGTACCAGGGACGAACTTGGCGTGGCGGTGGGGACCGCTCGGGGCCTCAGTCCCCCGGTGTGCGGAGGGAAAGGCGTCCGCGGGCCGTTCCACCCGCGAGGAGCCTGACCCTGGGCCGGGCGGGAGTCGCGCGCTGCCGGCTGTGAGGGGCCAAGCCCTGGGTGGGGGTGGGGCGGGAAGGGAGCACGTGTGCAAACACGGAAACGTCAGTCGGTGAGAAGTGCGGCGAGGACTGGGAGGGGACTTGGGCGAGGGTTCGGCCGGCACAGCAGATGCCTCGTAGGACACGGGCTTGGTGTGTTGTCTCACGGCGAGAAGTCACGGTAGTGGGGCAGGATGCGGGAATCGGAGGTGGAGACGGCAGAGACCAGATGGTGAGGAGTGGGATGAGCCCTCGAAGGCCTCAGACTGCGCTGATCTCTGGTACCTTGTGGACTCCAGGGTGTAAAAGCGAAAGAGAAAAAAGGGAACCCAGCTGTGGGAAGTAGGTGACAGGTACTAGACTGGTTGTAGGAGCAGGGGCGAAGAGAAAAGTGCACGGGATCACAGGTAACTGAGATGGAACTGACAGGGCGGTGGCATTTGAGGAATGATAGACATGGGTGGGGTGGGCGTTCAGAGGTGACCTCACCATTGACCTATGCATTTGCTGAAGTAATCAGGTGGCATTTTCTAAATTATTGTACTTTGGAACAGGTTGGATGTATAGGAATAGTTCACATATCTTCTTAGGGCATCTTCAGTTTTAGCTATGTGAAGGCAGGCCACCAACAAAGCAGTTGAATGCAGTAGTCTGAGTCGGGTCTATGGAGAAGGATGAGCCTGCATAGGGTAGGGGAAGAAATAGATGGAAAAGAGAAGCCAGGGTTCAGCTCTCAAGTTCCCAGCTCTTACAAGTTGAGTTGAAGAGGTGATGTCGGCCACAAAGAGTGCAGAAAAGTGAAAGAAAAGCCAATAAAGTGTGGTATTGGTGACACCTATGAAGTGTCTGCAGGAGAAGGAAGTAGTTGTGTAGAAGTAAAACAGATGTGGCCCCTGAAGGAGCAGTGGGGTGGAGGTCCAGTGCCTGAGCAGGCTGAAAGGAGGCAGGTAAGGATGTAGGGCTGGTTTGTGGGGCCTTTGAGAAAGTTTGGCTGTAAGAACCAGAGGGAAGTGACTGCTCACTCTGAGCCATCATCAAGTGCTGCACCTAATGCTGCCGACTTCCCTGCCCAAGAGACAGATGTTTTTATCCCCATTACAGGAACTGAGTCCAAGAGTCAGGTGGAGCCAGGCCTAGTGAACAGAAGCTGCAGAACTTGTGTCCAGTCTCTTTAACTTCAAAGCCCACAGTTTCCAGAAGAGACAGGGAAATTGAGAGAGCCAGGTGCTATAGTGATACTTTAGTCCTACCCTGTAGTGGCTGCGTCTTGGGAAGGTGAGATAAAATATGGAATTCCTTTCCTGGACAAGTGAGATTTGAAAAAGAGCATGTAGCCCTTTAAGCCTTTCCTTGTCTTGATTATCATAGCATGAGGGTGAGGACTTTGTCAGTTTCATGTCTGTATCACCAATGCTAGGCATGTAGGGTTACTTAAACACTGAGTAAGTGGTGTGTGAGTTCAAAGTGTCCTTCTGGCTCAGGTCCAGTGTGAGGGTAGGTGTTCTGAGTGCCGACATGAAGATGAGCCTTGTTAACCAGACCATGCCGCTCTGTTGAGAGTAGGATTCTTGTAGTTGGAGGTCCTACACAAGCTCTTTGAAGGGAAGGCAGGACTTGAACTTGAAAGGAAGGAATTGCAGAGGTGGAGTGGGAACTGCAGCCAAAGCAGAAGGTGCAAGAAGTTGATTGACAGAAGCAGGGACAGACTCCTCTGGCTTAAAAGCCACTGGAAGGACCCAGGGAGCAGATGCCTGGAAGAAGGTCTTAGTGCCAGCAGGGAGCATGTTTGGTCCACAGACAATACTTGACAATGTCTGGCCATGATTAAGGCTGCTCTTGATATTAATGGGTAAAGACAGAGACCAGGGGTATTGCTAAACATCCTACAGTGGGTAGGGCAGGCCTTATCCCACAAAGATTTATCTGGCCCCCAATATCTGAAGGGCCAAGGTTGGATACCCTAGGATAGTTATGGTGAGGTTGAGTGGTGGAACACAGGCTGAGCAAGTATGATGCCTTGGGTTGAATCCCCACCACCAAACCAGGGAAGACAGAAGATAGAGAACCTTGTGGTACAGCAAAGGATATGGGCCTTGAGGTTTTCTCTGAGGCCGGCACACCCCACCCTAACTGTGCCAGCAGCAGACTGGCTGCAGTGGATTCCTGTAGGCTTTTGGGGAGAAAATAGGGGTTTGGATGGCAGACATGTAGGTCAGAAGATGTGATCCTAAGGATGTGTGTTTCAAAGCTAGAGCTGACAGTAGCTATTGATTGAGTCTCTCAATTGTCCCTTAGATCTAATGACTAACCAGTGCTGTGACTTTCAGGCAACTGATCTGATCTTTGCAGTTAAAAGTAGACCAGGAAGGGGCCCGGCGGGATGGCTCAGTGGTCTAAAGCCCCTGCTTGGGAAAGCTTGGGCGGCTTCAGGGACCTCGGTTCGATCCCCGGCACCACATGCTGCGCCAGCCCTGCCCCCGGGGTGGGCTGAGCCAGCCATAAAAATGAGTGAATAAACAAAAGGTTCTGCAACAAGAAAAAAATAAATAAATAAAATTAAAAAAAAAAAAAAAAAAAAAAAGTAGACCAGGAAGCCCATACTCATTTGGCCCTGGCCTATACCTATTCTCTATGGAGGTGGTCCATGTTCACGATCTTTCCGTTCTACCACTCCAATAACCCTGATGAACACCCAGGGCGCGCCAGACTTGGGGCAGAATTCCAACCTGTCTATGCCCAGGGGAGTGTGGGTTGAAAGAAAGGAATCAAATGGGCAAATAATGGCGCCTCATACTAGAAAGTGGGAAGGGGAACTGATTGGGCTTTCAGGGTGGAACACAGTCCAGTTTTGGATACTGGGTATGAGATGCCAGACTAAACAGCCAGGTGAAGAGGCCAGATAGGCAGCTGGGTGAACCACTGGAGCTTATGCAGGATCTGAGCGAGGGTACATATTGGGGGATGTCACCTCAAAGAATTTCCAGGACTGAAACTACATGAAAACAGGAAGGGGGGCCTGGCGGGATGGCTCAGTGGTCTAAAGCGCCTGCTTGGGGAAGCTTAGGCGGCTTCAGAGACCGCGGTTCGATCCCCGGCACCACGTGCTGCGCCAGCCCTGTCCTCTGGGTGGGCTGAGCCAGCCACAAAAATGAGTGCATAAACAAAGGTTCTGAAACAAGAAAAAAAAAAAAATTAAAAAAATAAATAAACAAACAAAAGTTAAAAAAAAAGAAAACAGGAAGGTTCAGTGACATTCAGCCCACTGGATCTCACACACTCTTACCATTAATTTCATAACATCCCCATTTGTTATCCTAAAATGAAATCTATCATTAGTAAAAACTGCCTACACATAATTTTTAGAAAATCAGTGCTGCCTTAAGTATAATACAAAGGAAAGCGATTTATAATAAAAGAAAATGTGTGCCATCCTTAAGTTTCTGGGCACAATGCTAGAGTCCAAGTAAGACTGCCAATGTTTCTCCTCCCTGTAGAACATCAGGGCATGTGGTAGCCATAGATGCAGACTCATCCCACCTTGGTGCGTAGGCAGCTCAGAAACTAGCAGCACCATTGCTGTAGTGAGTACGACTTTTCCAGAAGATCTCTTGGTGCCAGAGACACTCTTGACAAAAAGAATGGTCTGTCCTCCACATACATGGATTTTTTTATTTTCCTGGAAACTTCAGTGCATAGTAGAAAAACTACTCTGTTGACAAATAAAGCTGAGTTAGGTTCTAAGTTAGGGTAACTGTAAGTGAACCACATGTGACTATCATAGTCTTACAGGATGCAAAACAGTGGCTTACTGTATGTCAGGTGGGCCCCAAATCACCACCAAAGCTCCTATGCAGGCCTGATCTTTTCTTAATTTACTTATTTGATACAGGGTCTCACTACACAGCTCAGACTTCATAGTGATTCTCCTGTCTCAGCTTCCCCAGGGCTGGGATTATAGGCATGTGCCACCACACCTGGTTTCAGTGACTGGCTTGGTGTGTGGCCAGCCCAACATGCAGTATCCGGGATCAAATCTGGGTCCTTGAGTTTGCCAGGCAGGCACTTAAACTGTTGAGCTATCTTTCTGGTCCGCCAAAAAGATACCCTCGGGAGCCCTTTGGGCAAAGTATACTGCCAGCCCCGAGTTTGCCTTGAGGAGGAGAAGTGACCAAACAAGTTTCTAAGTGCAAAAGGGGCAGGGAGAGAGGCCCGAGAAGATGCTCAGAAGGCCTCCAGAAGATTAGCATTTCACTAGGTGCGAAGCACTTGAAGGCAGTGCAGGAAGAGGGGCACACAATTGAAGAGGCAGGGGTGGAAACACAGGGTGCAGGCTCCCCTGGGCATAGACAGGTTGGAATTCTGCCCCAAGTCTGGTGCATCCTGAGTGTTCATCAGGGTTGTTGGAGTGGTAGAACAGAAAGATCCTGAACAGGCACCACCTCCATGGAGAATAGGTGTGGGCCAGGGCCAAATGAGTATGGGCTTCCTGGGCCACTTTTAACTGCAAAGATCATATCAGTTGCCTGAAAGTCACAGCACTGGTTAGTCATTAGATCTAAGGGAGAATTTAGAGACTTACAAAGTCTCTAAATTTGTATATCTCTAATTTAGAGATATACAAAGTTCTGTGTGGACTAGCTGTCCCTGTCCTCATGTTTCAGCCTCTCAGGGCACACAGGTATTATTCAGGTCACTCCTGTGAAGTGATAAACTGTGAAAGAAAAATAAGCCTCAAAGGTCACCAGCGTTAGGGGCAGGTCAGTCTCCAGGGCAGTGGCAGTTGAGTCAGAGATAATAGGATGACGGGAGCAAGGACTGAAGGCTGAGTGGGGTGTCTGTTCCTTCAGTAGCCATGAGGATCCCCGCCAGGATAAGGAAAGGCACCCCCAGTACCCGCCTAAGGGAGCATGAGGGGAGATGGGTGGGCCACATGCAGGGGTTGGGAGCCCCAGGAAGGATGTTGACCTTTTTCATAAGAGCACTAGAAGCCATTGAACAGTTTTAATCCGTGGTCTGACATGATCTGGTTTAGTTGTGAAAAGGTCACTTTGTGGCAATGTGTGGAAGACAACTTGAGGTAACAATGGCAAGGCCCTGTGTCTATGCTGGTGTGGGGCCAGCCCCTCTCTGCCCAAGTGACCATAGCCACTTTCTGGTCTTTCCAACAGCAGTCCCGGGGACCCAGAGCACTACATCCAGCTCACCATGGAACTGGCCAGCTCAGGCCACCAGCCCCTTAGGTGAGGACCTGCCTGGGGCTCTTTCAGTCCTTCTGAATCATGAAGGCAAAAAGAACTCTTCCAGTCAGGGGACCTGCTTGTTGAAAGGCGTGGTCCAGTTCATCCTTCTTCCAGTGAATTGTCATCAGGAGGGTGCCTGTTCCTGCTGGCTGGGAGCTGGGGCATTGCAGCGTCTACAGATGGGGCGCTGGGTGCTCGACCTTGCCTTTGTGTGGAAGGCAGTGTTCACCCTGGGGCTGATCCTTCTCTACTACTGCTTCTCCATTGGCATCACCTTCTATAACAAATGGCTGACAAAGGTAACCAGAGGCTTCGCCAGGGCAGGGCTTGGACTGGTGGTGTCTGTGCTTCACCCATGTCGTAGACATAGAGTGGGCACCTGGGGGAGTGTTGAGGTGCTGGATAGCGTCTAGGGCTGCAAGTGTGCCTGGGCTGCCACATTTCTGTATGACCTCTGAAACAAGCACTGAAAGTCTTGGTCTAAGGGATTGTAATGCAGCAAGAGTCCCTTGCACTATTGACTACAGACTTGGCACCATGGCACCAGAGGGAAGAAGGAAGCGTAGCAGGGAGAGCCAGGCTGTCTGCATCAGACTGAGCTTCTGTTTGGGTCTCCTACAGAGCTTCCACTTCCCTCTCTTCATGACCATGCTGCACTTGGCTGTGATCTTCCTCTTCTCCGCCCTGTCCAGGGCACTGGTTCAGTGCTCCAGCCACAGGGCCCGCGTGGTGCTGAGCTGGACCGACTACCTCAGAAGAGTGGCCCCCACAGGTATGTGTTCTAGCAGGAGGGCTGTGGACAATTTGACCAGGACCAAAAGAGTAGTGTCCCTGGCCCTGAGGCCTAGCACCTCCCCTTGAACCCTGCCCCCTCACATACCACCTTCTTGGAGTATGGCCAGGGCCACAAGGTGCACACCATAGAGGTACCCAAGGGAGGTAGCCAGGTTGGCAGGCACTGGTGGGAAGATTCCTAGGTCATGGGCCAAGTGAGTGAGACCTGAAGGATGGCCAGGACCTTCCAGTCTTGGGAGGGGTCCCCTGGAAGCAAGTGAGGTCCGTGAGTGTCTTGGTGAGAGGACATGGGAGAAATGAGAAGCCAGAATCTCAGCAGGGACCCGGTCCTAGAGGGCCAGGCACCCTGCAGAGTTTATGCTGCATCCTGTTAGAGAAGGGTTTTTACTAGGAATATGACAGCATCGGGTTAGTACCACTGTGGGTATTGACCTTCACATCAATTAACAAATGTCAATAACAAAAGCTGCACCTGTCAGAGTAGACTCCAGCCCAGATCTGGCCCCAGATTTTGTGAGGTGTTAGTCACTTCATTCTCAGAGGGACCCAGGAAGGAACCCCAGGGATATACCTGGCTTGGGTGTTGTTAGATGGCCCTTGTCTCCACAGCAGTGGCAACAGCACTTGACGTGGGCTTGTCCAACTGGAGCTTCCTTTACATCACTGTCTCACTGTGAGTACCGGCTACTCCCTGCAACCTCCTTTCCGGCTCAAGCTCTCTCTGTCTGTCCAGCTGGCTGTCTACACACCCGGCCGATGGGCCAGCTACTCCATCACCCTCTGGGACCAGCTCTTGCTCTCTCAGCTCCTCGCTGGCATCCAGGAAGTCTCCAGCGTCTTCCGTAAGCCAAGCGCAGAGGGGATGCTGTGCCTGCCTGCCAGGCAGCGGGGGAAGCCAGGGGTTCCAGCAGAGCAGTGGCAGGCGCAGTGGGGAGAACAGGCAAAGAAGAAGTGGGGCCGGTGCATAGTGTGTAACTACCTCAGCTTGGGTGGATGCAGGGCTGCATGGCAGTTTTCTGATGTCTCACTTCAGAGACATAGTCTCTGCCTTCCTCTGTCCCCTCCTGGCTCATCCTTACCTGGTCATGGCCAAGGTCTAGGTAAGGAATAGGACTCAGAAAATTCAGTTGCACTTCTTCCTAGTGATTACTAGGCCTAGTAATCAGAGGCCTTTTAGAAGTTTCTTCTGGTGAAAGGTCACTTATTAGCCCAGGTGACAGGCCAGCTCCTTTTGAACTTTTGTACCCAGGTCGTCCTCTTCCCCTGGGTAGTGCCAGTTGCCCTCTGGGAACTCATGGGTCTCCCCCTTCCTCTTTGCTTTCCTAGCCCACTGGTCTGTGCTCTGGGTTATTTTCTGGGTGGTGGGTCTGAGCCTCAGGTTCCAGCAGTGCTTTGTGGGTGATTTCTGCTTTTAGGTATACAATGACCAAATCCTCAGCCATCCTCTTCATCTTACTCTTCTCTCTGATCTTCAAGCTGGAGGAGCTGGTAAGGTCTCTACGCCTCTCGTCACTCTGCAGTAGAGGAGACAGGCCAAGCCTGGTGGCAGTAACTTCCATTTCTAAGAAGAGATCTAGACACAGGGGTCAATATATAGAGACTGTAGAAAAGCACAGCAGGTCACTGACAGAAGGGGAAAGCGTGAAGGTGCTGCAGGGCCAGGTCCCAGGGAATCCCAATGTATGGGCCGGAAACCCTTTGTTGCTAGGTCACGGGGAGGGGGAGATTTGAGGGCCTGGGACAGACATCAGGAAGCACTACAGTGTTTTAGCACAGGTAAAGGTGTTTGAATGTCAGTCCTGTGTACATCAGCAGGCTGGGAGGGCAGGAGAGTGGCAGAGCAGACAGGATGGTGAACTTTTGCCACCGGGGCTCTCTGAATTAGCCACGCCTGTTCCCTATCCTCCTAGCGTGTAGCACTGGTCCTGGTGGTCCTGCTCATTGCTGGAGGCCTCTTCATGTTCACCTACAAGTCCACTCAGTTCAACGTGGAGGGCTTTGCCTTGGTGCTGGGGGCCTCATTCATCGGTGGCATTCGCTGGACCCTCACCCAGATGCTCCTGCAGAAGGCTGAGCTGGGTGAGTGCACTTGAGCAGGGTGGGTACAGGAAGGCTGGAGGCTGTCGGGCTTAGAACAGACAATGACCGCCTGTGTCCCCATTCTGCAGGCCTACAGAACCCCATCGATACTATGTTCCACCTGCAGCCACTCATGTTTCTAGGGCTATTCCCTCTCTTTGCCGTATTTGAAGGTATGTTGGGTCCTCCCCCCAGGGCACCTCAGCACAGCAAATCCCAGATCTCTGCCCTGAGCCCAGCAAAGTGCTGGCCATAGGTCCCTGAGGTCCAAGACACAGTCCTTCCTCGAGCAGCTGCAGTTTGGGTCTGGGCAGACATAAGCAAAGTGTCTAAAGTCCAATGTGATAAGTGCTACAAAGAAAGTATATATAAAAGCTGGGCGTGGTGGCTCACTCCTGTAATCCCAGCACTCGGGAGGCTGAGGCAGGAGGATCAGTGCGAGTTCGAGACCAGCTTGGGCTACAAAAGTGAGCTCAAGGCTAGCCTGAACTACATAGCGAGACCCTGTCTCAAAAAGACAAAAAAAAAAAAAAAAAA